>BQNB010008071.1:19664-50532 GCA_026074375.1 Tanacetum coccineum
TCCTACGTCAATCATAACTAACATAGCTAAGCAAAGGCTTAATGGAGAAAAATACGACACACTCAATCCAAATTTCCTCTACACTAATGAAGTGTGTCCTTACCTCAAAACCACAGAAATTATTATCAGAGAAAACATTCTTTGTGATAATGGATCCAAAATTCAATTATCCGCTTGTGGTGCATACATGCTCTATTTTATCACTACTTCCTCTCCATTCAATCTAACATTCTTCATGGCCAAACGAATGCAACATTCCAAAAATTCTCCTAATGAACCGTTACCTTACGGTCCCGTTCTATCTAAGCTCTTAAAATTATTCAAAATAAATATGTAATATGATATCTTAAAATCTTATCTAAACTACGTTAAACTAGTACGTGTAATATTAATAGGATAATGGGAAAGTCTATTAGATTCTGTGTAATTAATTTCATGGGATTAGGCTTTATCTACAACATTACTTGCATGATAATTTGTTTTGTGTTTTGGGTGAAAATTGATGTTCTGGTCGTTTTTGTTGAAAGCTGCTACCCACGTATCCACCATATGGTAGATCCGTATGTTATTTTGGTAGATCCATGGATCTTTAGGCCAAGCGCCAAAATTTGAATTTTTTTGATTTTTAACTTTTTCTACTTTATCTTATAACTATGCTATATGATACTATGTGGGGATCTTAAACCTTAATATGACATGTTCTCCATATAACCCAAGAACCATTATACAATTCATATCACCACTTTCTCTCCATATTAATCATCACCTCAAACACATTTTCCTTCAGATTTTCACCACATTTCTCACATACAAACCTTGCTCGTCATAGCTAATGACTAGTTTATCAAAAATTAATTCACCAAACTTCAAAAGGAAAAACCGCAAGAAGAGTGTCAAATATCAAAACTATGGTCAATCACATCCTCAAGTGAGATTAAACCAAATAAGGACTCCTTCACACCTCCTAGAAAGAAATCACTCTCACCACCTCAAGCTCTATCAAAATCAATTTCTAGCAAAAGCACACACTACACCTCTTCATCATCACCAAGTGAGTCTCCAACACCAACCCATGTGTTGCACCACCACCTAAACTTCGTTTTGTCATTCCGATAAAACTAGAACCTCAAGAACTTCCTCCACCTCAAATGTCACCAAATGATCACTATGTTCAAACCATGGATAATTAGCCACCGGGCCCTTCTAATCCATCTCCACCACCACGTGTCCTCGACCACCTCCCGGTTTTCTAAATCCACCACCCGGATTTGAACCATTGCCATCAACCTAACCTTTGTTTGTTAACATTAACAACAACACACCTCTCCTCCATAACAATGCACCTTTACTTAAAGACATTCACCATCCACCACCAAATCTTGGAAATCAAGATTTTCCCAATCCTTCAAACATTTTGGATTTTGTTCATCCAAATGACATGCCTCACCTCCACAACATGTTTTGTTAATGTTGTAGCACCACAAGCATGAAATCCAAATGCTCCAAAACCGTGTCAACTACATGTTCTCATACATTCGACACCACCTCGGCTCTTCTTCACACCCACCTTACTTTCCGCATTAGCCACATAACCATCTCACCTCACCCCTCGGATTATATGAGAAAATGTTTTCTATCATAAGATTTAGGATTTTTAACTGTTTTCTTCAATTTTCTAGTTTTAGCTTATCATGTAATGGCATTAATGCCAAATTTTATGTTTTATCCCTTATAACGGATTTAACATTATTTTCATTTGTTGTGTTAATGATGGATGTTCATTGTATATGTGTGCATTTATGTTTGTCATATCTTTACATTATATATAAGAGGATGCATGCCACATCATAATGCCTACTAATCATCCCATAATGCCATGTCATAAGTTCATATGCCATACCATCACAATTTTAACCATAATATGCCATGTCATCATTAATCCTTGCCATGTCATCACAATTTTAGCCATGTCATAAAATATATCCCTTTTGTTCCAATTTTTTCGAAATTAAATTCCTAAATTTTGTTGCTACGTAATTTATATATTTGTTTCAAAAATAATGAACCCTACAAGATTTGAACTTGAGTTGTTTGTAATATTAACAAACAACATAACCACCAGGCCAATTGTGTTTTTTGATTTACTTTACACAATTAAAATATAAGGGAGGTTATATTGGATACCCTCTCTTTTTTTGGATACTGGGGGACCGATCTCAGCCATCCATCTAAAAATAATGAAAGGCCATGATTAAAATAATTTTTTTAATTAAAAAAACAAAAAAGGACGGAAGGGTATTTCGGTCAATTTCACTCACACACCTACCACTTCATCAATACTTTCAGATCTATTCTTTTTCTCTCTCTCTTTCTAAAATACACACTAAAACACACACTACTCACACATTCAAACCGATCAAAAATACACACACTAAAACACACACACATAATCGTACGACACATCAAAAATAAAAGATAACGACAGTGATGTTGCTATAGACGATCAGATCTTAATAAATAAGCCTATAGGTGAAGGCTCGAGTTAAAAACCGCTCAAAATGATGATTAAAATCATCGATTCAGGTATAAAACACTTCATCTACATATTTTAATGTTATTAATGCATAAATGATGAAGCCTACTGTTTTATAGATCTTATGATGAACATATTGTGTTTTTTGTTCAAGTTATTGTGTTTATACAATTTATAATGAAGATATTTTAATATTTGATGATGGTATAGTGATAAGTAACCTTTAGATCAAGTATGCTAATGTTGATGAAGTAAATATGTGATTAGATGTTAAGTTTTCATTATTTAAAAAGGATTTGTAGATCATATTGTGATTTTAAAGACGAAATGACGTGTTAGTGAAAAAAAAATCATATATGATAAGTTGCCTGAAAAAATTGGAGAAACTTATATACTATATCATATATGATATAAGTTAGGTTTTAAGCATTTGTGGAGATTTTGTTGATATTATTGGTTTGAAAAGTTATTTGTGTTTATAATATCATATATGATAATCTGCTTGAAAGTTAACTTCTTTAACATTATAATATATCATATATGATATAAGTCAGATTTTAAGCGTTTATGAAAATTTTGTTGATATTATAAGTTTGAAAAGTTACTTGTGTGTATAATATCATATATGATAATCTGCTTGAAAGTTAACTTCTTTAACATTATAATATATTATATATGATAATCTGCTTGAAAGTTAAATCAAATCTTTTTATTTGTGTAGAGAATGCTGTTTTCAAGACATCTTAAACACCGCAAGCATCCAAAGGCCCAAGAAGCTTAATGAAGAAGCTCATGAATTTTCATTTCACAGTCAAAATGTATAATCCGTTTTTCTCTTGTAATCTCCGTATGGAGTTTTGACGTCTACGGACGATTTCTATAAACCATTAGAAACTGGTACAATGTCTTGAAATAATGGTTTAACTTTCTATGTTCTATGTCCTCATGTTATATGCTGAAATGAAAATGGTGAAACATTTGCGGATGTAATTTTTGATATTATGTTTATTTTGTTAAAGTTTTATTGCACACATTCATAATCGCTTCCAATAAAAAAACATTAGAACAGTAACACATGTTATCATTGTTTAAACATCAAGTATGATAGTTGATAAATCAGTGATGATCATGTTAAATCATATGTGATTTATGAAAGAAATCACATATGATACTTTGTTACCAAATTGTAAAATACAAATATCACATATGATAATTCAAATGTAAAAGAAACTGATGTAAAATCATATATGATTTACTAGAATATCACATATGATATATAATAGAATCACATTCATGTAAGATCAAAAACAATAAAATTCAAGTGAAAAAAAAAGAATTATAACACTTGTTCATATACCAATCAAACATAAAAGAGTACTTTTTTAAACTACAATTTCTTCTTGAACAACAACTTAATTTTGAACCACGACTTGTTCTTGATCTTCAAACCTCTTACGTCACCTCTTCTTGTTGTGATCAAAACTTCCACATAATGAACAAGCATTCATGTTCTTCAATTCTGAAAATATAAAATGAATATAAAAGAATAAATAAACTGTTTTTTGAAAAAATGAAATATCATATATGATAATCACATGCCATATACATATGACAAAGCAATATCATATATGATACATGTATGAAAAGTATCATATATGATATATCAAACACGTTAACCAAAAGCTACTTAAAACTGCTTATTGCTAACTGATAAGCTAAATACACCTTAATTCACCTTATATCAACAAATTAATCTAATAGAGCTTATTCAGAACATAAAAAATAGCTAATAATAAAGCTTATTAACACTAGCAACATAAATAAGCTAATAAGATAACTTATAATTCATTAAAATAAGCTAATAAGCTAGCTTATAATTTAACAACATAAATTTAAATGATGATAATACATAAACTTATTCACATAAAGGACCTAAATAAATTAGCTTATCACTAATAACAAATAATTAAGATATTCGATCAAAATAAGCTGAATAATAAGCTTATAAATTAGGATGATGATAAATTAATAAGCTTATTCACATCAAATAAGCTAAAATAAGAATAGATCTGATGAATCTAACTTGATGTTAATCAACTGAAGAAGGAGATAATCGATCGAAGATCGATCGATTAGATGTTCGTGATGCTCATATTGATGCTCGTGATGATTAGATGTTAGGATTGGATCTAATGAATTTGTTCCTGGTGGTGATTGATCTGTTGTTGGTAGAGAGAGAAAAAAACACGCTTTGTGTGTATGTGTGTTGAATGAGTGTTTGTTAAAGAAAAAAATATTTATATAGTGGACTGAAATGACCAAGATACCCCTGCAGTGTAAATTGAGGATTTAATCTCCTTCGTCGGATGATATGGAGATGGAGGGTGGGGATGAGTCCCCCGATATCCAAGCTAAATTTGGTATCAAAATAAACTTAAATCAAATTATTTGGCATTGGTTTGTTCTTGTTTTGAACATAGTAAAATATTTTGAATTGGTTTGTTTTTTGTTTTGAACATGGTAAAATATTTTGCAATAGTTTGTTGATTTCCCGTACATCTAGTGGTGTTCATCGGTTAGGTTTTCGGGTTTGTGGGTTTTATGGTTCGGGTTCATCAGTTTGAAAATTTTCAAGGTCAAAACCAAAACTAAACCATACTAATTATAGAACGGATAAAACCAAACCATACACCAAATTAGAATCCAGTTTGATTTCGGTTAAAACCAAGAAAACCAAATTCAAGTAAACTCTAAAATATCATCTAGAAGTGTTGGGACTTAAAAGACTTCAAGAATTTTTACTACTGCTCAGGTACATAATGGAAATTATGCTAAGTAGTTAGTACTGGTAGTATAAAGTTACCACTGCTAGTTACTACTGTTAGTATAATTTAGTACGGTTAGTATAACTTAGTGCTGCTAGAGTAAAGTTATAACTGTTAGCGTAAAGTTAGTACTGCTAGTACTTACTACTGCGTATGCTCAGTTTGTGCTGCTGGTTATAAAGATACAACTGCTGCTGAATTACAACTGCTAGAAGACTTACTGCTGTCAAGAGGATAAAGACGGATTAAAGAGATAAAGATTGATTGAAGATAAGTATTAAGTTATTTTTGTAAAAGATATGTATAACTTATTTGATTAAGAGATTACGTTTATTTATAGAAAAGATCATGATAAGTTAGGAATGTATTGTAAGCCTTGTAGGACTCCTTGGTGTATAAAAGGGGATCCTAGGGTATAGAAAGATATAAGTTTTCCATCTCAGTTTTCCATAGAGTTCATAGCTTCAAGGTTGTAAACCCTATCACTAAGTCAGAGTGATCGTATTAATATATATTGAAGCTTATTGTGTTGATTATATCTTTGTGTCAAAACATACTTTACTGTTTCATTGAGAATACTTCTTAGTGATATAAACTAGATTCCGCATAGTTTATATCATTCAATCAAAGTTTCATTCTTAGTATTTTTGGATTTATCCAAGGGTACTAAACCTTACAAGCTAAGGAGTTAAAGATCTATTCATTGGGATCAACAAGTGGTATCAGAGCTTGTTGTGAAGCTTTGAATAAGAAGAATCAACCAATTCATCCAAGATCTATTTTTTCATCAAGTTTTTGGCGCCGTTGCCGGGGAGCTAATTAGGTTTTAAATTTGAGTTTTGTATATATTTTATTTCAGTATTTGTTTCCTTGTAATAGGATAATCTACTATTATCTCTTGTTTGATTTTTAGGAAACATGGAAATGGAGTCTGATATTGAGAACATGATGATGAACGAATACCTTGAGTATGAAGCTGCGAAAGAAAGACAATTGTGGGACGATGTTCGATCCAGAAGAAGTCCAAAAAATTATAATGAGGCGGATATTGACTCTTTTCACCAGAATAAGAGTAAGACTTTTAGCTATCCGTACTCTCATAACTTAACTCATCCACACCCTTGTTTCCTACCTGTTCAACCCTATCTTAAGAATTATTTTGTATCTACTAATGAGAGCAACGATGTAGACATTGAAAATATGACTATAGCAGAATATAATCTATACGTTGCTAAACAAGGCCTAGGAATGAATCCACTCAGTAATCACTCCTATGGTTTCACACCTCAATTTTTCGCTCAACCACCACACACACCTAACACTAGTAAGAAGGATTCTGACTTTGATAAAATCTTGGATCACTTATTTAGAACGGGAGCCAAAAACATGAACCGAATGGGACATGATATAGTTCAGGATAGTATTTGGGAACAGGATGATGATTCGGAGGAGGATCAGGAGGAAGATGGTGATGATAGGGATACTTTCGATATGTGGGATATTACGACCGAGGACGTAGAACGAATTAGGAAATTTTTTAACGTCCTTGATGAAATAGACAAAATAGTAAAACCTTTGATCTTAGAACCCATTCACACCACACCACCTAATGATGATTATGTAGCACCGGCTACTAAATCAATTTTGGATGAACTTTTGGAAGAATTCAAAGACGAGATCTTGAATGTAACCATGGTTGACGAGGAGGCTGATTTTAATCCTACTAAGGATTTAGAAGAGCTTGAAAGACTTCTAGCTAAGGAACCTCAGCCAAATTTAACGGAAATTCAGTTGCATTCAGTTATCATTAATACCGAGCCTTTCATTCATACTCAACTAATGAATCCATTATATGGAGTGTTCAAAACATCTAAACCATGTAACGTAGATAGGGACATTGTATCTCCTGGAAGGTACGTTTTCAATTCATCATTTCCCTATCCTGTAGCATACTTACACCCTAAGGGTGTCTATTGCTACTTCCACCCACACTTGATCCTAAGGGAGGGGATGGACACCCGATTACCTAGTAAATAAGGGTGGAGTCAAGCTAGAGACTCAAACAAAAACAAGCGCTTCGTGGGAGGCACCCCATGCCTATCTTTTAATTTATGTTTTGTCTTATTTTATTTCAATTTTTGCATATTAGTTGGTTTGTATGTTCCTTACATGGTTTTGCAGGGATATAACAGCGAGGAGACAAAATTCGAGGTCACCTCGACTCGTAATTATGTGGTAATGTTGCATTAATTACAACATAACCAACATAGTTACGTCATAATCATTTGGATTACGGCGGAATCTTTTCCATGATTACGCCGTAACTAAACTTAATTCAAAACCTTCAAAATGTCATCCACATAATTACGACGTAACCCAATCCATGGTTACATCATAATCCCTTCCTGCAACCCGTTAAATTGTTTGAAATTTTACAAAACCGTGTACATTGGTAAATGAGCTTTGTGGGTATGTTCTCTGGAAACCCTCATGAGACTTCACTCGTCCACTTAGGCCACCAAGTAGTTTAAAAGGCTTGTTGCATATGCTAAATGCAACCGTAATTCCTACAAAAGTGAGTTAGGATTATTTTTCTTGTATCATTATCCTATACATTTTAGGCTATTATGATTTTATTCGGATTTATGCTTTTGGTATTAGTCTTTCTTGTAGCCATACAAGTTATGCACATGTGGTTGTGCTTGGATACTAAACAAGCTGTGAGGAAGCATCGCAAACCGGACTAGTTAGGTGCTATACAGGTGGTTGGTAAAGTTGCCTATGATGGTGGATGTTGCTCAAAGAAGCAGACTTGGAGCATGGCTTAGAGCATGCTGTCTCTTCATATTTTTGAGCAAATCCTAAAATAGGGTGGGGGGGGGGGAGGGGCGGTTTTTCTTCGTTCTATTCTACTTTATTCTTTAATTTTCATTTCCTTAATGTATAATAAGGACATTGTACAAATCAAGTAGGGGGTGGGAGTAGAATTATCACTTAACTAATATTTGCCTTCAATTTTCTAGTTTTCTTTGAAAATTATGCCAATTTTAAACATTTTGTCAATTTTTTCTTAAAAAACTAGAATTAATCTTTGCCGAATGCACATTACCCTTTATTATTTGGTGAGATTTAAGCCTAATATTCCGTTTCCATCATATTATTCAAAAATCCACCAAAATATTGAGTGTGCCGGTAGTATTGTAGACTTTAGAACTTGGCTTGTACATCATTTCGAGACCTAATTGATTAGCAGAATTAGATAGTTTAAGAAGGCAACACTTAGAAAATCACCCAAATAGCCTATATGTGTGTGTTTATCGACTTGTTACACTGACTTGTCGACCTCTCGTGATAAACTCTTTTGTTGCACTCATTATTAGTGCAAGATACCCCTAGATCACCCATGTTGCACTCATGATAAACTCTTTTCACCCTACTCTATATGTTTTGTTACACCATTTTACCTTAGCCTACTTTGTAGTCTTTATTTTCTTTGTGTTGAAATTTCTGGCTACTTAAGTCCATGGTTCGGGGGAATGGAAACGAAATTTTTTTGCATTCGTGGAAGACCAATCAGTTATGATCTATAAAGACCCCCATGTATCTCCACTTTCAATGTTGTTTATCTCAAGTGGGTCATGTGCGTATAATATCAGATGTTGCAGCTGCAATAATTAAAAATATAAACTCCTGTAGCATTTGCATATTTATCATGAAGAAAATAAAGAAAATAGGGTGCAACAAAAAGTCACTCATGTGCTAAAAAATGTAAAGATGGTGCAAAATAAAAAAATATTAAAAATGGAGATAGTAGCCCATTATTGCACCAAGACATCTCAATAATTATGAAGAATGGAACTAGTAGCCCATTATTGAAGATCAGATTTTTGGACTTAGACTCTTGGGCCTATGGATGGACAGTAGCTAGTTATGACAACCTTAGATTTCTTTAGACTATTTGTTTCGTGTTTTTATCTTAACAACCATTAAATGCGTATTCCCATGTCTATCCTAACCCTTGTATCACCCCTTTAATCTATGTTACCCTTTTTTCCTTTAAGAATTGTTTAGACCCTAATTCTAACTGGTGTAGATTTGTGTACTTTCCAAGCCTATGATAGAATACATGCTATGACTGAGCAGTTGAGTGATCACCAAAAATGAAACACATAGATTAGTGAGAGTATGAGTGTGATTTGTTTTTCCTTTCGTGAGGTGCTCGATTTAGAATTTTCTAGCATAAGTGATTTTTAAATTCATATTTGTGATTTTCAAGTAAAATGCAGGTAATTATCATTTATCAAAGGAAAAGGACGTAAAATGTAAATATTTACAAGAAATTACGGCGTAAACCTTTTTAAGGTTACACCGTAACACATCTCATGCAAATTACGTCACTCAAGCAACGATTACGACGTAATCAATTATGGGTTACTCCGTAACCATTACTATGGAAAGAAGATCATGACTAAAATAGCATTATGGTGTAACAATACAACTGGTTATGCCGTAACAACATTTGAGGAAAGAAATCAAATCCGTAATCATTTATTTAATACGAAGATTCGGTGCTGACGAGGCTTTACAGCGTAACATCCAATATGGTTATGCCGTAATCTTTTATTATGAAAATTATATTGTTGTGTACTAAGGGTTACGGCGCAACGTGATTATTTATTACGCCATAACCAAAATTATTAAGGAAAGCCTCGTCAGGAGTATTACGGCGTAACTAAATATTGGGTTACGCCGTAAAATATGAGCTGTCACAGGGACTTATTTGGTGCAAAATATTACTATGATACACTTTCCACCCCAAACTTCAGGGGCTGAACTCGTACAATGCCCAAACTACATATATTTGTATAAATATATGATTCGGTGGAATAAATGGAATTCAATTCATTCTTTTCTGCCGACGCTAACGACAAGGAGAAAAAGGAGAAAAAGAAGAGCAGCTAGCTTGGCTGCTTAATTCGGGTATAGGGCGAACCCCTTCGGGGTTCGCCACGGGATCTAACTAGAAGACCGGGAAGATTATTTCAGCATGATTTGTACATGATTCCTCAACAATTATAGTTTGATTTCAATTAATTATTTTTTATAATTTATTTGGTCTCAGCTTAATTTGTTGATGTTTGATATTTACTATGTCTAATTTTACTCTTGTCATCTAATTTATTAATTATTCCTTGGTTAATTATTTTTGATCTCTTTGTCTGACTATTGTTTCGTTAGATATTCCTTGACTATTGTGTAACCCTGGGTTTTGGTAGTACGGATGGTTTGGACCTTGCTTGCCCCATTATTAGATTATCTAGTCAATATGGGATCCATCGGTACTAGGGAGGATCTATGACTCCATCCCTAGCGTAGGAACTAACCGGTCTCCGCACTTATCACTCAATATACTTAAAAAGCATAGAAACTCTTTCAAAGGGGATTAATAATCTGTATAGGTTATTAGATAAGTTTTGGGAATAGTTGGGATTAATCAATGCAACCTGGATATCCTACCTCCTATACGATTTGGACTGAGTTGGAATCGCAAGAAGTATAGGATAGACTAAATATACCTATTCAAGTCTATCGACTTTAGAAACCACTAATAAAACAAGAAGTAGACAGTGCACTTGAGATCAAGATAATTCAACCTTGGATATTTAATTATGTTAAATGGGTTCATCTTCTTAGTAGCTTTCCGCTATACCAATTCCTTTGATTGATAAAACCACTTTAATTCCTCTCATTTATTGTCTTACAACTTAATCACTAAAACAGCTTTAAAAACGTGACACTTTAAACTCAGATTTATTTCCACCCTTTAGCTCTTGGGACGACCTCGGATTTACCATAACTACACTACTCACGATCGGGTTCTCTGCCCGTTAGTGCGTTTGTAAGGTAAAACGAGTTTTATAAATTTAAAACTTGGTAAATAAATATTTAAAAGAAAATACGCATCAATACAATGCAAACTAATCTAAGTTAAATTAAACTAAAAATACTAATAAATAAGAATTAAACAATTTCACTCCCCGGCAACGGCGCCAAAAACTTGATGTGTCATTGTTTGTAGGCATTTTATGCATCAAGTTTTACTATTTATATTTTGCCGACTTTACATAAAAACAACACTAACGAGGAGTGTACCCGATCAGTTGTAGCTTCGTTGGTAAGTAGGGTGTCGATCACTAAGAGCGAGAAAGTTAACACTTAATTATCAGTATTTTAGTTATCTAAGTTAGTCCTAAGTTATTTTAAGTTAAACCTAAACTAAAGGAAAAAGGGGGGTTTGAGCCTAAAGAGAATTGGCACGAGTTTGGGTATATCTAAACCTAGGGTTTGATGAAGTACAAGCAAATAAACAATGCAAGAAGATAAACAACGATAGAGAAGCGGTCAAGCACTAATGTAAGAAAAACATATCAGCCACGAATAATTGGATAAAACACATGTTTTGTCTAAGGTGCAATGATTGTATAACTATGTTGGTGTTATATCATTCGCAAGGTTTAGGCATGTCTTCTTCCTAAATGTTATTTAATTAATCATGTCATAATTAATGAATGCCTCATAAGCATACATCAGTTAATTATAATCTATCTTGGGATCCAATAATCACCCATTATGTTCAATCAATTTTTATATGAGGTGTCCGCGGTTCGTAGTGCTCAAAGCAAGGTCGTTGGAGGCATTTGTAATTCCTAAGTCATCGCTTAGCATACAAACAAACACCATAAAATAATAAACCACCCTTTATACCGAGGAGAATAGCGAGTTAAATTTGCGATCCTATGATTCTAGAGTCACATATAACCTATATGCAACTCTATCCCGGACTCTACCCTACTTGGTCCATAGAACTAGATCTAGTTGAATGATAGATTAAACGCATAATCAAACATAAACAAGTATCATGCGATAAACATAATTAACATGAAACAAGTAATAAACAATCTAGATAGACAAACCAAACATTAAATCTTCATAAACATGGCTGATACCTAAAGGTATCAGCCGATAGTCATTGTAAAATTACACAAGGCTTCATATATGAACGATTAAAGTAAAGAAACATTAACCGAACGTGTATTGGGTTGTGTAAAGATTATAAGAGTTTTCCTATGATCTTGAGGCTCTTTTCTGACCTTCTATTGTCCTTTATACGTCTGTTAGTCGACTTGGTGGTTTAGGGCTTCACTTGTATACAAAAACTAGTTTTATGGTTCGGTATTTATAGAGTCTGGAATTAGGTCGATATGCCGTATTAAAGAGTTCAATACGACGTATTGGAGTTTCTTGGAGTAGGGACCATGATAAATATCTTCTAGAATCTTTTATGAACCGCCAATAGATACGACATATATCTTCTTCTGGATACGGCGTATTGGTCTTCATGTCTTCGTGGTTTCTTGTGAAGTTCAGGAGCAGATACGCCATATTCTTGAGGATATGGCGTTAGGGTGTCCATGAACACTAGGATTCTTGATTTCTTCGTTTAAGCTCTAAAATGTGCACCTTTTAGTTAAACTTATCAATTTCATGCTAAAATAAGATAAAAGGAGCAAATTTAGCTGGATAAATGATGATATTAAATAGACGTTATTTGATGTCATCTGTGTAGTGATATTTAAAAATCTCACTTGACGTCTTCATTAGGTTCCGAATCGAGTCTCACTCTTACCTCTTATTTATTATCTCATTTATTTCTATATCAATTGTCTCTATTTTAAGATCCATATCTTAACTATAACGTGTTTGTCACTTATTTTCTCATGTTAATTCTTATTTCAAAATAAATCTTAATAACGCTCTACCATTATATAATTGGCTAATATCTCCCGTCTTTCCATTTCTTACCATTTTATGACAACCTCATAACTTGTCCTGTGATTGTTTATGAAATTCTACATGCTTGAGATGAGCTACAATACTTCGTAGGATAAAGTTCGTCGTATGCTAACCATCATTCATCTTGACATTGTCAAGCCCTTTCGTCTTCATTTGTCCTCTTCTTTATTTATTTTTATTTTCCCACACTGATGACATCAAATAACGTCACTTTATAATATCATTTATCCCATCTGTTTTGCCCACTTTTATATAATTATTGCAAGATCTGGTACTTAATTGCTTTAAAGTTTATAAATGCAATAATTCAGGAGTGTTTTGTGAAGACAAGCTAAAAGGCGCATAATTTGGAGCTAAAACAAAGACATTTGAAGATTGATGATTTTCTGACCAATACGCCGTATCCAGCAAAAGAGATACGGTGTATCAGCGCCTCAACTTCACAAGAAAACGCGTTTGACCAATTCCTAATACGGCGTATCACTCTGCTTCTATACACCATATCCATAAAGATAACTATTCGAAGATACAGTAATAAATGTAAATTGGGGATGATATCACTGATTGATTGAGAACGTAGCGTGCACTTCAAGGAATCCAACCCTATACGCCGTATTGGCCTAGCCAGATACGGCGTATCGAGTCTTTTTTAGACACTATAAATAGAAGACTCAAAACCGAGTTTTTAGTGTGCAATATCATATTCTTTATACCATACTCATTGAAGACGAATTTTAGAAGAGAAGAACAGCCACCAAGGTCAAGCATTGATCACGAATCCATAAAAGACATCGTGTAATTTTTACTCTCTTAATCGTTCGATTTTAATTGTTTGATTACGCTTGTATAATTACAATGGTTGTGGGCTAATACCCTCAGGTACCAACCCGACATGACTAATACCCCTAGTTATAAGTATTCATTAGATAAGTTTAGTTTTTCTTACTCTTTCATCATTAGTAGGCAAAAATTTAGTTTTTCTTACTCTTCCATATGTAGGTAAAAGTTTGGTTTTTCCTACTCTTTCATCATTAGTAGGCAAAAGTTTAGTTTCTTTTACTCTTTCATCATTAGTAGGTAAATGTTTTGTTTTTCCTACTCTTCCATAAGTAGGTAAAAGTTTGGTTTTTCCTACTCTTTCATCATTAGTAGGCAAAAGTTTTGTTTTTCTTACTCTTTCATCATTAGTAAGCAAATGTTTAGTTTTTCCCACTCTTTCATCATTAGTAAGCATACGTTTTAGTTACCAATTGTCTTATTTTGTAGTGTACAGATTATGGTACAAATTTTCCTTTCATTTATTAAATATATTTCTTTATTTTTAACAACTTAATACCTTGTATCAGTTAATAGAAAAGCTAATTTGATTTGCTATTGTTTTCTTTTTTCCTTTTCCAAATAGTTAGTTTAATTAATCTACTAATTTGATTTTTTTTTGCTATTTTTTCCTAGCTACTTCATACACTCGTTTTTAAATTATTGGGTTTTTACTCATATAGTACTGATGTGTAAAATTGTTTTAAATAATTAATTGTTAAGTTTTAAATTTATAAAACTCCTCTACCGATACACGCACTAACGGGCAGAGAACCCGATCATAGGTAGTGTAGTAGTTAGTAAATCCGAGGTCGTCCCAAGAGCTAAGGTTACTAGTTCTAATTTGATTTTTGTCACGTATGAAAATGGTTTTAAGATTGATTTTAGAGACTTAAGAAAAGTAAATGCAGGAAAATAAATTGATAGAAGTAATCAAGGAGAAAAGCGCACTGGCCTAGCCATTTTATTACTACTGTTATGATTACGTTTTCTTGTGCAATGTTCAATTACAAGTTTCATTGGTGGTTCTAATATCGACAAACCCGAATTGGCATTTGAGGTATGTCCTATACTTACTATGCGATCCCAATTCCCCTAGGATCACACGGGCAAGGCATCCAAGTTTGTAGTGGTTAATCCCCAACTATCCTTAAGACCAATTCTATAATCTATACAGATTATTAACCCTCTCTAAAAGAGTTCCTATGATTTTTAAGTGTTTAATGTGACCAAGGTGGTACTATGATTAATTCCTATACTAGGGATAGGTGTCACACTACCTAGTACCCTACTAATCCCATGTTCAACATGGTAAGTCTAATAATAGGACTAATAAGATCCAAGCAACCCTCTACACAACCAAACCCTAGGGATCAATGAAAGGCTATAAGGATATCCAATAAAACCGTAATCAAACAAGAAATAACAATCATAACAACAGTAAATACATGGCTAGGCCAGAACTAAGAGAGCTTAGCCACTCATAGCAACAATAAGGCAAGAAGTAAATGAAGAAATCTTGGATTGATAATTCATAATTCTTACAAACTGAGTTTTTGAATGATTAATGCTAAAATGTAGTACAGTGATTCTCCCTTCGACTTCTGGTGGAATGCTTCATCTTCTAGAGGCCTTGTTCGCCTATTCGTACTGTGGAGTAAAGAGGAGGAGTGAGTGATGCCAAATGAGCTAAGTTGGGGCTCTATTTATAAGTATCGAAGATGTTACGGTATAATAGTTATGAACACATTACGCCGTAACTATGCTGATGTGGTTTCCCATTCTCCAGGCTTAATTGATGTTATGGCGTAACCGTATCGCCAAGGTTACACCGTAATGCTGACTCAGATACTAAATCTTCCTTTATATTAAATGTTACGGCGTAAAGATGGTGGTGAGGTTACGCCGTAACAACTGATGTTGAGTCATTTCTTCGTTAGTTTTGATTACGGCGTACCTCCTTCGGGGAGGTTACGCCATAAAAGCCTTGAATGTCATTACTTCTTGAATTCCATGTCCAAATCCCGTGTCTTTTGCTCAAATTCTTTCTTTGCTCCTGAAAACTAAATATAGGCAATTAAGTAGTGTTTTCAGATATTTATAACATATTTACAAGCATTTTCGTAGGGAATTTAATATTAAAAAGTATTAACTATTTGATGTTATCAAATATCCTCCCACTTGACTTCTACCTGCCCCAAGTAGAACCGTTCAGAATAACTTATAGAAAGATCTCCTTAATTTAACTTCGAGAATCGAATTTATAATTTACTTATGAAAGAAACATCAAAGCCGAACACCTCACGAAAATGGGGATAAAAAATCACACAACTCTCAATCTAGTCTAAGTGTTTCATTTTTTAGGGTGATCACTAAATTGCACTGTCATAGCATATATTATATCATAGGCTTAGAAAGTACACAAATCTCCACCAGCTAGAATTAGGGTCAAAACAGTCTTGAAGGCAAAAAGGGTGAGACACAAGTTTAAACAGGGTAAATTTTCCTGCAATTTTTACCAAAAGCGTTACACCAACGAGGGTGACAAAATCACATATACACATCCATAACGATGGAATAGACATACATGATTGCATTCAAATCCCTCATTTGAGCAAAACCAAGGGTTAGGATGCAGAATGATATAGGGTAGGATAAGACATGGGATACACATTAATTAGTTTTAAATAAAATACACAAAACAAATAGTCTTTAATAGTCTAAGGTTCTCATAACCAACTACCGTCCATCCATAAGCCCAAGTATTTCAGTCTGAAAATCTGATCCATTATAACGGGCTACTAGCCCCATTCTTCACAATCATACATGTGGCTTATAGTTGCACCATCTTTATACCTTTTTACACACACACACACACACACACACACACACACATATATATATATATATATATATATATATATATGCTACAGGGGGTTTATAGCTTTAATTATTGCCCCTGCAACATATGATACATAATACACACCCCCCACTTGAGATGAACAATATCAAAAGTGACAAAATAGGAGGGTCTTTATAGATCTTTAATGATTAGTCTTCCATGATCGCACAAAATTTCTGAACCTATTTCCCCGAACCAATGGACTTAAGTAGCCACATATTCTAATACAAAAAAAAGTTTAGACTACAGGGTTGGCTAAGGCGAAAGGGTGTAACGATACATAAAGGGTTTTAAACACGGATTAGTTTAACAAGGTGATCTAGGGGTATCTTGAACTAAAATTGAGTGCAAACAAGGGGTTTTACACGGGGAGGTCGACAAGTCAATGTAACAAGTCGATAAACACACACATATAGGCTGTTTGGGTAAATTCCTAAGATGCTGCCTTTTCAAACTGTCTATTCCAACTAATCAATTAGGTCTCAAAATGATGTACAAGCCAAGTTCTAAAGTCCACAATACTATCGGCACACTCATATATTTGGTGTATAATAGATGAAAACAGAATTATTAGGCTTAATCTCACCAATTGGAATAAAGGGTTATAGTGCGCTCGACAAAGATTGAATCTAGTTTATTAAGAAAAACATGTCAAAATTTCAAAATTGGCACATTTTTTCAAAGAAAACTAGAAAATCGAAGGCAAATATAGGTCAAGTGGTAATTCTACTCCTATCCCCCATTTAGTTTTTACAATGTCCCTTTTGTACAATTAAAGAAATGAAATTAACAGAATAAGTGTAGAATTTAAATAAAAGACTCCCGTGAGCGTTGCTCTTCACTTCGAATGAAAATTAAATTCTTGTAGATTGTCAATTGAGAAACCTCATTTCCCCTGGAATCACTAGACAACAAAAAGCATTGAACGTTCAAAAATAAATATACAATAAGACCTAACTCACTTTCATAGGAATCATAGTTACATTTAGCATATGCAACAAGCCTTTTAAACCACTTGGCGTCCCAAATGGACGAGTGAAGTCTTGTGAGGGCTTCCAGAGAATAAACCCACAAAGTTCATGTAATTTTATAAGGTTTTGAAAAGGCCTCAAACTAATTTCAGGTTTTCAAGAAGGGATTAGGGTGTAACCTTGGCCCTGGTTACGCCGTAATCATGTGGTTTGTTAAATTTGAAAATTTTAAATTAAGAAAGATTAAAGCGTAACTCAGACAGGAGATTACACAGTAATTATATCTGTTATGGCATAACCTTGATGGTTACGCCTACACATGAACCTTTTTACCACATGACAACGAGCCGAGGAGACCTCGAATTCCAATTCCTTGCTGAAAGAACCTGCAAATCAAGTGAGAAACCAAAAAAACCAACTAAAATGCAGAAAATAAAAGACGGGTTGTCTCTCGACAAGCACTTTTTGTTTATTACCGAGTCTTTAAGTTAGACTTAAGACATTCTACATTAATTCATGCACACTTGCATGTCCCTGTTTAATCCAATCAATAGCCTCTAGATCTCGCTTATATTCGTCTCCTAAATTTAAACACCCTTTATAAAATTCTTTTATTTTTTAACAGGGGTGACTAATTCCTTTAGCTCTATCTTTGTTACTAACTTTTAAAATGGGGGACATCATGTTTTGCTGTTCGGTGGTCAACTTGTTGAGCCTTCTCTCTGCACGAGGCATGTGGAAGATAGTTTTATCATCTCTAATCTTAAACCAGATAATTCCTTTGCTTACATCTTCCTCTAATCCAATATTCTCTTTGAAAGGTTTACCCAAAACTACCTCTGTTAGCCCTTTCTCGACAAACTCGTTTACATTTTTTAGTATAATAAAGTCGGTTAAAAATATATTGTTAGGAATTATTATAAACAGACTTAAGTCTGGTAGTTATAGAGTTAAGTCTTATAGACATAGTTAAGTCTGCCAGTACTAAGTTAAGTCTGGCAGTACTATAGTTAGTACTGGCCTTGTCTAGTTAAGTCTGTTTATGTAACAGAATAGTTAAAATAGTTATCTTAGAGATATCTTAGGAGATATCTTAAGAAAGTATATGCATTATCCTTTGACATGTTTGTAAAGCCCATTAGGGTTTCCTTGGTGTATAAAAGAAACCCTACGGCACAATGTTTAGTATGAGATTGAAATAGAATTCTAATAGAAATTAATAGCAAATAGCAAAGTTTTACATTGTGTTCTTCTTAGTACTTGTGTTAAGATTCCGCATTAGCACATAGTATTCATAGTCAGTGTCTCTCATATAGTTGATTTGGATTTATTCAAGTTAGCAATTGTCCTACAAAAGACTAAACAGATCCAATACTTTGGACCTACAAGTGGTATCAGAGCCTCTAGAGGGACTCTGAGTAAGAAGAATCACAAGAACACAAACAATCACCTTCAAATCTATAAAAATGTCTCAACCTGCTAATGATGATTTCTCTCAACATCTTAGTGATGATGAAGCATCATACCATGAAGATGCATCAGAAAATGGTACTGCAACCAATAAACCAAAACAACAACAACAACAACTCATTCCTACCACAACCACTATCTCAAATATCAAACTCCCAATTCTGAAGAAGGAGGAGTATGATATATAGGCTATGGAGATGGAGCATTACCTTGAATATATTGATAATGATGTTTGGAAGGTAATTCAAAATGGAAATTCAAAGAAGAGAATCTCAACTGGAAAAGATGGTGTTGTTAGAATACTTCCACCAGTATCTGCTGCAGAAATTCATGCTGTTGAAAAGTAAAAGAAGGAAAGAACTATCTTACTTATGGCCATTCCCAAAGAACATCTGAGAAGATTTCATGGAATGGACGATGCAAAAGAAATTTGGGAAGCCATAAGGACTAGGTTTGGTGGTAATGCAAATTCAAAGAAGATGCAGAAAGCTGTTTTAAAACAACAGTTTGAAGCATTTACTATATCAAGTTTAGAAGGGTTAGAAAAGGGATATGATAGGTTCCAACAACTTCTCTCATAGTTGGAAGCCCATGGTGCTGATGTATCAACTGATGATGCAAATCATAAGTTTCTCAGATCTTTGCCCCCAGCTTGGTCAAATCTGGCAATGACAATGAGAACCAAACTAGATGTTGACACTTTGTCCATTGATGACTTGTATAATAACCTTAGAGTTTTTGAGCAAGAACTCACAAGTATCTCAAAATCATCTATAAGTGCTCAAAACGTTAGCACTAACAAGGTTAAGTCTGGTCATACTGGTGCCTACAGTACTTGTACTCCTTCTACTTCAAAAAATATTATAGAAAGAGAAGTTCCTGCTGGTTTTGCTGATGAAGTTATTTATTCACTCTTTGCCAAACAATCATAAGATTTGGACTTGCTTCATGAAGACCTAGAACAGATTGATGATATGGACATTGAAGAGATGGACATAAACTGGCAGATAGCAATGATTGCTATTCGAATGAAGAAGTTCTACAAGAAGACTGGAAGGAGAGTCCGAATTGATAGAAACAAACCTGTTGGTTTTGACAAAAAGAAGCTTGAATGTTTCAAATGTCACAACACTGGTCATTTTGCTAGGGAATGCCCATCCAAGGGGACAAATGATGGAAAGAAGAAAGACTTTTTTTTATCAAGATCAAGGAGCTGGAAAGAAAGAGCAGGATCAGAACTGTTTGTTGACTATGGATGATGGTGTTGTCAATTGGGGAGAACATACAGTAGAGGAAGAAGAGACAAATCATGCACTCATGGCTATCAGCTCAAATAATAAGGTATCATTATGTTCTAAAACTTGCATTGATTCATATAATAAGCTTAAAACACTATGTGATGATCAAATGAACCAGTTAGGTAAACAATAAGCAAAAATACTTGCCTATACACTAGCTGTTAAGAAATTAGAAGCTCAAGTTGTTACTTTTCAAAACTAGCCTTAATTACTTAACTTCTAAGTCCGTTCTGCTAAATTCTTACCAAACTTACTATTTTTAGTAACTTTATCGCTATTCCCAAAATATGTTGACGGCGTCATTAAACAATACCAATCAATATATAAGTGTTACTATATGTTTCGCTAATGTTTAGAAAGTCCAAAAATGTCCAAAAGTGTCTGAAAACCCATTTTACTATTCATATTAGCAACTATTCATTTGGTTTCGCTAAAAAATGGTTTCATTTAGCCATAACTTGGTCGTTTTAAATCCGTTTTTAAAGTGTGATATATGAAAAACTATTTATTCGAAACGAGCTCTTCAAAAACTACTTTTACCCCTAAAGAAAATATTTTTAGGTTGACCAAAACCTCAAAACAAATTTGGGACAACAAGCACTTTTTGTCAAAAACGCAACCAAAATCCACTCAAACTTCATAATAGTGTCTAATCTAGCCTAATCTCCATTCACAACTAATCCACAACAAAACAACACCGAAATCTAACCTAATCTCTTCATTTCTATTGTTGCAACACTCATCAACTCTCATCTCACCAAGAACATAATATTTAACTAGTAAAATAAAGTAGTATCATTATTTATGAAATCTTGTCTTTAAAATCTTTCAAAAATTAAAACACAACATATGGATGTATGGATCTTTGAACATATAAGAAGAATGTAAGTAAACGACAAAGAAAGATTCAAGATACTTACAAGAAGGAAGAACAAGAAGCAATAACACAAGATCTATACCCAAAATCACTAGATCTTAAAAAACCCCAAATAATAACCAAACCTTAATTTCTAGATCTTAAAGAAAACCATTTAAACCAAAGAACCAATACTTCAAAACACCTTATATGTTCTTATAAATGAACTTAGAATGCTTTGATTATGCAAGAAATCAAGATATGAAAACCCTAAAGAGGGTGTATGTGTGCGGTGGACTAGAGAGAAGGAAAAGAGAGATGTGAAATTTTGATGAGGCTTGAAAAATGATATGAAACCCTAGTGTGTGTTATAATGGGGTATTTATAGGCCAAAGGAAGGTTTAGAGTTACATGGTTTTAAGTATTAAGTGACCAACACACACCAAAGGTGTGTGTGTTTGTTTGTTCGGCCGAAATCAACCACAAGGACCATATGGTTCATATTTTTGAGTCTTGGTGCATTACTTAGTGCTCAAGCTTAGTCAAATAAGGTCAAAGATCTAAATATAAGTCTTACAAGATTGTAAGAGCTCACATGTTGGTAGAGCATGGTAAGTGTTCATGAGAATGACTCTCTCATGTGTCACTTTCACACACATGCATGGGAAATTCAATAAAAGATGCCTTTGATTTAATTTCAAGGCTTATGGTGAATTTGTTTAGTTTAGGCATCCAATGTATAACAGGAGGGGAGGGTGAATGAAATTTTTGACTTAAGAACATGAGATGGACGATAACTAAAGTTTAGACGAAAAGATTTTGAGTTTTCGGGGTTCCGTTAGGTCAAAAACACAAAAAACGCAATTTAATCGTTAAAGCTTAAAAAGAAATACTGAGAGTGATCGTAAACTACAAAACACTCAGGAAAGATAAAATAACTCATATAATATCTAAACTTATCAAAATCCAAAGTCGAACGCGTCCGATGACGTTTTTCAGATTTACACGGTTTTACTTCCCGGTAAACTACCAGATTTAAACGTAACATATAAAATTCAAATAATGATTGGAAAAGTTTAAAATATTGACCTGAAATTTTCAATGTGTGACATTCTTCCCGCGTTAGAGAAGCTTTGTCCTCAAAGCTTAAGATGTAGACGAAGGATTAGCAAAAAGATGAGGGTACTTTTTATTCATTTGGTCCTCACGCTCACAAGTAAACTCGGGCCCTCGTCTAGAATTTCATCAGACCATCACGATTGGAATGCGGCTTTGCTTCAGCCGTTTAACGTCTCGATCTATAATTTCAACTAGTTCTTCAATAAAATAGATCTTTTCATCTGGATCCCGTCTAACGGAATAGCTAGTGGTTCATCTACGAAACACTTCTTCAGATTATAAATGTGAAAAGTACTATGAACTCGGCTTAATTGCTTTGGGAGTTCAATTCGATAAGCAAGCATTCCCACCCTAGCAAGAATCTTAAAAGATCTAATATAACTCGGGTTCAGCTTTCCCCGTTTGTTGAAACGTATCACTCCTTCCCAAGGTGATGCGTTTAACATGACCTTACCTCCAATTTGAAATTCTAAGTGTTTGCATCTCATGCACGCATAATTCTTTTAACGATCACGATTACCTAAATCGTGTTGTAACTGCTTGTTGTCTTTGGTAGTCTTGTGATAAAATCCATGGCTATATTTTCCTATTTCCAATAGGGTATTTCTGGTTGTACTAGTAAACCGGATGGATTTTGGTAATCGTCCCTTATCTTTAGACACGTCAAGCACTTGTTGACCTCGGTGGTGATGCATGCTTCCATATCGGTCCATTGGTATAACCACTTAAGATTATGATATATCTTATCCGATTCCAAGGTGGATGAAATAGTTAGGTTTGTGTGACTCATGCTGGACTAATTCTCCTAAGTCTCTAACGCGTAGTAACCAACTCCTCCTCCTAATGCAGAGAGTTCCATCAAGACGATTCTCAAACTCTTTGTCTATACCATGAAGGTTTTCATCTTTTACGTTCTCTTTCTTGAGAGCTTCTACTCATGCCTCATGAATCTGTGGCGGTAGGTTTGAATTAAGGGTCATCATTAAGGCTCTCACCCTGAGAGGCTTAGCTTGATCATTTCTACTTAGAGCATCTGCCGCAACGCTTGCTTTTCCAGGGTGATATCGAATCTTACCATCGAAATCACTGAGCAATCTTAACAATCTACGTGGTCTCATGTTCAATTCCTTTTGATCTAGAATGTTTTGTAATCGCTTATGGTTTGTAAACATGGTATGATTTATTCCATCCAGGCAGTGTTCGCAAATCTTGAAACTAAACACTATTTCTCCTAATTCTAGGTCATGTGTCGAGTAGTTCTTCTAATAAACTTTCAGTTGTCGGGAGTCGTAAACTATCACCTTCTCCTTCTGCATCATTATAGTACCTAATCCATTATGCGAGGCGTTATTTTAAACCGTGAAGCTTTTCTTTTCGTCAGGTAATGCTAAAATTAGTGCACTACAAAGTTCCTACGTTAACAGTTGAAAGGCTTCCTCTTCTTTCTCTTCCCATTCGTATTTCACATTTTTCTGAGTTAGTTTGGTTTAAAGGTTTCTCTATCTTAGAGAAACCTTTGATAAATCGTTGGTAATAACCGGAAAGACGTAAGAATTTTTGTATCTTCGTTGGAGTCGTAGACGTTGCCTAATCCTTGCTTGACTCAATCTTGGCGGAATCAACGTGAATGTCTTAACTATCAACACGTGGCCAAGAAATTGCACTTTTAGGAGCCAGAATTCGTACTTAGAGAATTTAGCGTACAATTCCCTATTCTTAATCAATCCCAAGATAAGCCTAAGGTGTTCCTCGTACTCCTTGTTTCTGCTTAAGCAAATTGAGATATCAAAGATGAATACTATCACAACTTATCTAAGTGCGGTTTGCACACTCGATTTATGAGATCCATGAATACTCCTAGTGTGTTGATCAAACCAAATGGCATGACCTGAAACTTGAATTGTTCATAACGGGTCCTAAATGCAGTCTTAGAATATCATTTTCTCAAACTCTAATTAGTGGTCACTAGTCCTTAGGTAGATTTGTAAGTAATGCTAGATCCTCATAGTTGATCAAAATGATCACCTATACTAGGTAATGGTAACGGTTCTTTACAGTTAGTTTGTTTAATTCTCGGCTGTCGGTGTACATCCTGAAGGATCCATCCTTCTTTTTGACGAACAATATCAGAGCTCCCCAGGGTGAGAAACACGGTCTTATAAATCCTTTTGAGTATACGACATAATACACCAAATATGGTCAACTCTCTTTATCTTAACACATAACATGCCTCCGAGTCTCAAGTTATCCCACTCCAACAAATCAATCCAATCAAACAACTCTGCTTACTAGCAACTATCGATGCATATCCATCACTCCTATTACTTCGAATAGTTAAAGTTTCATCATCCAAAGGTATACGAACAATCTTTTTATCATAAATGATCATGACGTGGTACCTTGTCAACCAACTCACACCAATGATAACGTCGAAACTACCAGGTTCTATGGGTATTAAGTCTATCTTGAATAGATGATTCGGAAAACTCCGTATACAATCTCAAATGATAGTACCAACGTCTAGATTCTTTCTGTCGGCTAGCTTAACAGGGTATTTAGTGTCTATAGTAGATGGGACGATGCCACTTAAAGAGCCAAACTCAGCGGAGGTGAGGCTTCTATCAACTAGGTTCCACGCACTTGCAATAATTACGTCCTTTGCTTTAACTTCAGGTCCATCAAAAGTTTTGTCGGTACATGAATCTCATAATTTACGTGATTTTAACTCACGAAAAGGTAAGTCTATTGAAGGAAATCTCCTGGCTCTCTTGGTTATAATCCAATTAGAGTGATAAGTCTGTGACGTTCTAAGTTCTTACAATCCATAATTATCGTGACTACAAGGTGTAGGATTCGGTCTCTCGGCTAAGGTTTAAGAAAAAATTTGCTTAGTTATGACGCTTACAAATATGAATACGAATACACGTGACCGACACGACTCACGAATACGCACGCAAAATATTAATAAAGCACGATTTCGATATAATCCCGTTGACAATGTAGAGAAAAGAAAGGAAATAAAAATGGAAAGTAAGGATAAATTGATAAAATTATATGGTGACTACTCCCAGCATAGCATGGTCCTTCCTGAATTATACATAGGTGATTAGGCTATGTGTAATTAAGGACTAACGATGCAATGTTCATTTCGTCAAAACTAGTGTTATGTTTCTTAAAGTTACATGGTATATACATTATGGTTTATAAGATAGCAAAACAGTTCGTAAAAACAAAGAAACGATAGTTTATATAGCGACACAAAACATTTTGTAAAGTAACGTAAAATAGCTCGAGAGGTGATATCAAAATAGTTTACGAGAAAATCACTTGACGGTTTATAACGTAACAGTAAGGGGGTTCATAATATGGTATCAAATAGTTTACGAGTTGACAACCCAAAAATTTATAAAGTGACAACATAATAGTTTGTAGAAGACGCGAAGTAGTTCATAAGATGACGACGACATAGTTTATAATTTGATAGCGAAATAGTTTTTAAAACGACAACGAATTAATTCATGAGGTGACAATGAAACGGTTTGTAAAATGACTGCAAAGTAGTTTATAATAGGGTAGCAAAAGAGTTTATAAATAACTGCAAAATAGGTTATAAGATGGAAACAAATTAGTTTATTAAATGATAGCCAAATAAGCTATAAGGTAATAGTAGGATAATTATAGGAGATTGACAAAACGGTTTATAGAATGATATCAAAATAGTTTAAAAGGTGTTAGCGAAATAGTTTATAAAATAGTGGCAAAAGAGTTTATGAACGACGACAAAATGGGTTAAAAGGTAAAGACAAGTTAGTTTGAAAAGTGATTGTGAAAGTAGTTATGAGATGGCACTAGAACATTTTATAAAACAACGGTGAAATAGTTTATGTTAATGAAGTAGTTTATAAGATTCCCAAAAAATGGTTTATAGGATGATAGGAAAATGGTTTATATAAAATACTAGCGGAATGGTTTCTAAGATAATAGCAAAATGGTTTGGAAGGTGCTAGTGGAACGTCATATATTAATGATAGCAAAATAGTTTATAGGGTGACGACGTAACAGTTTATAAGATGGTAACAAAATGCTTTTATAGAATGGTAGTAAAATGGTTAATACGCTGTCAGCAAAATGGTTCGCATACTGATGGTAAAGTAGTTTATAAAATGTCTATAAAATAGTTTATGAGGTGACGCTAGAATGGTTTATAAATGATAGTGAAATGGTTTATAAGGTGTTAAAATAAATAGGAAGCTATCAGCTAAACGGTTTGTAAGCTGGTGATAAAATAGTTTATAAGGAGACAACTACTATGTTTATAAGACGACTCTAAAATAGTTCATAGTATAACGTCCAATTAGTCTATAACTATAAAGCGGTTTATAAAATAATAGTGAAATGGGTTGCAAGACGGTAATATATATGAGGAGTATCTTACATAATATGTAAAACCTAAATATTTCAATAAGTGTAAAATTACCAAAATACCCCTAATGCAAGAAAATCTATAAAAGCTTAAATAAATTTCAGTTTAATTATAGAAATTATGAAAATACAATATATAGCAATTATGAAATTTTTGTAAGATCAAAATACTTTATGTTATACAAGGAAATTAATTAAAATTATAAATATAGGTATATATGCCGAATTATGTATAATAAATTAATTATGCATTATTATTAATATAAAATAATTATAGATAAATACATAATAATTATGAAAATAATAAAATCTGATTTAATACTATTTGAAAGCCCATAGGACTCGGCCAAACTTGTTTATGTATATCTTTTTACATTTTCATTTGCTAAATCATTAAAAACAAAAAAAACGAAACCCTAAATAAATTATGTGGCGGCAAAAAGAATTCTCCAGGGCTTACACGATTTTTCTAAGACTATTTGAAGGTTAAGGAGTGTGGGAAAAATAGTGGGAAGCTTGGGGTGTGCTTGGTTCGATTTTGGTTATTGATTTGGGTTCGAAAAGCTCTACCGGGTTCATAAATTCATAAAATCCCTAAGGATCATCCAAGGTATTTTTACAACTCACTTTTCATCATATAAAGTCGATCTATACATAAGAAAAATGTTCATTCATTTTATTTTGATTTTATAAATCAAATCATATTCGAAACCCTAATTTCTAGCTAGTATTGAAATCGGCATAAAAACTATTTGTAAAATTGATTTTATATTTTTCTAAGGTTTTTCATATCACATATAACTCAGAAAAGTTGTTGGAAAAATTTAAAAGTAATTCGAATAATTATTGGAGATTTATCATTGTTTGCCAATTTTCAAAAATAAGGAAAAAGGAAAGAATAAAATTAGGATTAGGGTTTTAATAATTTTTCCAGGAACATTTAATGCCAATGATTGGGAAATAATTATGTTTGTGCTTGGGAAAAATTCAATTAGGGTTTTAGTGATTTAATTGTTACCCGATTTGCTATTTAAAAGTATAAGGACTTGTTTTGTAATTTCTGAAACTATGGGGTCTGTTTTAGACATGTTATTATATTTAATATATTCTGTATAAAATAAGTTGGGGGGTAAATAAGTTGGGTAGATAATATCATTTTGATATTATTTTATTTAAACCTTACTATTTTATAGAAACCGCTATTTATAGAATACATGCTATTTATGGAAACAACTATATATAGAAACCTGCTATTTTGGAAGGTTCTTAATTTTAGAAAGTCTAATTTTTGGAAAGTTTAATTATGAAACTTATTAAATTAGGAAAGTTATCATTTATGGAAGTTAATTAAGTAAAGTCCGTATTTTTTGGAACTTACTACTAATTAGAAGCTGCTTAATTTTGGGAAAGTACCCAATAAACCCAGAATACTAATCAAAAACATACTAATCATGGAATATGGTTTAATCCATGGAACGTACAAATCAAGGAATCATGTTAAAAATAGAAAGTTACAAAAATAGAAAGTTACTAAAAATATAAAGTTACAAAAATGGAAGAAACCTTAATTCAGAACATGTAACTTATATAGTACCCTTTACATGTAAATCGCATTAAGCAGGATAGCTTCCATCTCTTATCAATTCTTTCCCGTATGCAGGCATAAGGATACGGATAATCCGTCCTTTCCAGTAAGGACAATCTTTCCTTTTCAATGATTCATCCCAGAACTGCTATGCTTCCTCATTTTTATTCTTTTGCCATGAACCCTTACACGTTGATTTCATGAACTTATCTATGCCCGAGCTATATATATATATGCATGACCTTGATTTTACATAACGTACCACCTTGTCATAGTACCAATGACCGTGACACATAGGCACCAGTGTCACGATCTTTCGCGTTGAGAGTGATTTCACCGCGTCCCTTTCATATTACCAGATTATATATCATAGTTTGGCCATTATTATTCAGGCGTATGGTGCAAACCTCCTAGTTTACATGTATACACTTCATGTGAATGGTTGGTGTGTGCTCTAACATCCCATCACATTGGAGTCTGAACCTCCACCCATATTATTATAAGAGGTCCCACCCTCTATTACATGTGAGGCAGTCCCTCTAATAGATGCATGTATTCACGACAGTTATTATTATGACAATGTATGATATATGAGCTCGTGGCAATTCCTTTTATTTGTGTTTATACTATACATGTATATTTCTTGACATCTTGTACTTCGTAATTACAATGCGTTACATGTTTATTTCCTATTCTCATGACGCATTCTCCAGGTTTCCTCATGACACTCATGATCTTTCCGCTGCTTTATACTTATTATCCTGAATTCATAACTTCTTACTTAGCATTGTTATTAAAGTCCGTAATCACGATCGATATGCTCAGCTATTTCTTTCTCTTTCTTATACGGCAGTATCTAAGAGGGAGGATTGGCATGAGAAGTGTGTGCTTAGGAAGGTGACCCATTTAGCTCCTTTCTTTTCATCGCAACATTTTGATGTGCTAATACTATCTCGGACACATGTTTCAGTCCTTAAGAAACTTCTTTTACGTTTTTCATTTGATACTTTCATATTAGGGGAGCCGATGTTTGATTCCGGCTTTCCACCTGTCTTTGTTTATTAATTGTGACCTTATGCCTTTATATGCTTTGATATGACACCAGATTATAGACTGTTCGCCTACTCTCCGGAGCGGGTTTGGGTCGTTACAATTATGGTATCAGAGCTCAGGCTTTCGACCTGTAGGCTCTAAAACTTGACCTGTGAGGATTGGGTAGACATTAGGTTCCTTCAGAATCGACGTTTATCTTCTGTCGCGTTTTGACCTTTTAACCGTTTAATCATTAAACCCTTTTTGCAAATGTCAGATGGTGAACACTCGTACCGATGCAGAACTCGCTCGGCCGTATCACAGCCGTGGTGCCATGCTCCCACCAGATTTCGGCGACAGTTTCGCGAAGAGTGACAGACACTGGTGCTGTAACTTCAGGTAGTAATCCTCCACCAGTCACTATTCATACTTGGCTTGAGCGCTTCAATAAGCAGAAACCCTGTTCGTTCGAGAAGGCAGTAGCCCATGTTGATGCTGAGAATTGGATCTCCCATATGGAGAAGATCTTCGACGTGATGGATTGTAATGATGCTTTTAAGACCAGATTGGCTGTGTATAAGTTCGAGGGCGACGCGTTGGCTTGGTGGAAGGCCTATAAGCAGGCCAAAGGAGGAGATGTGTGGGTCCTTACTTTGACTTGGGCAGCTTTCAAAGAGCTGTTCTTTCTTCAGTTTTTCCCTCGAGCCGAGCAAGAGCGCTTGAAGAGGGAGTACCATTCCATCCGCCAAAGGGCGAGTGAAAATAGTACTGAGTACATGCAGCGTTTCCTCCGCCTAGCTGGTTTTCTTGGACAGGCTGCTGGTACTGCAGAAGAGCAGGCGAAGAACTTTCGTTGGGGTCTTCATAAGTCAATCCTTGACCATGTCATGTGTATACAGTTTACGGATGTTGCTCAGGTTGCGGATGCTGCACACAACTTAGAAATCCTTCGTGACAGGGATGATTATGATAGGTCCGAACGTTCAGACAAGAGGCATAAGAGTGGAGACCAATATCAGTCGGCCACTCAGCAGAATAGTTACCGGGGTCATGATCAGAAAAATGACCGTCAAGGGTCTGACAGGCAGGGCGGTGGTGGTAACTACCGTAACAACAATAACAACAACTACTCTCGTGACAACAACAGGAATTCTGGTGCTGGACGCGACCAAAGGAACAGAGGTC
>BQNB010008071.1:51244-85145 GCA_026074375.1 Tanacetum coccineum
ATCCTACACATCTCCTCTAGGCTCCTGCCCTCTCCTCATACTATCAACAATCTCAGCCAAATCCAACCGCTTACGCCTCTCCTCTATGATCTGTAATTGTAACTCCTGGTTCTCCATCTGTGTATCACTTATGGCATGCCACAAAGCTGCTCTTTATGCATCCGTCTGACTTGCCCACGACTCCAGGGCTAATACTGGTCTCCAAATCGCTCTAAAAGTCACTGCAGTCCTCTCCTGCTCATGCTCTAGACTCCTAAATCGATATCTTTGGGAGAAGATCTCATCCCTGACTACCCTTGACCTAGTAAACAACTCCCTTATATCCCTATCATATCTCTCAAACAAAGCAGGTGATAGCTTGATTAATGTTTTTCTTAACTATATATAATATAATATATAATAAAATATAATATATATAAGTCTAAAAACAAAACAAATCAATGAAACCGGGAGCAGTATAGAATTTTCCCGGGTCGTTAATCCCCAACGAGGCTGTGCTGGAAAATCGATACAGTCGAAAGATTTGAGTTGGAAGGAGAGAAATGATTTGAGAGTGTGGAAAGGTAGATTAGACAATAACAAACAAAAATGTTTAAGAAAAACCTAAAAATTACGAAATTAAGCTAAAAAACGAGAGCACGGACCCCAAACAAATGGGGGAAAACCTAAAATCTTCAAAATTAACCCTACGGAGAAATTTCCACTTCTAAACTACTCTAGGGGACAAATAACGAAGAATGAAAAAGACTAGACTGAAAACGGAGGTCGTTTGACTCAAAAACGAGTCAAGACAAAAAACCGCACCCGGACCCGTTCTTTAAAAAGCAAAAAGTTAAAAAGTTATAAAAAACTACCCTAAGAAATTTTTATATTACCTACAAACATAAAGACTACATAAAATTTTCTAAAAAAAGAAAAATATTTTTTTTTGATAATGTTTTGTATTTTTATGATATTTTAAACTTTTAACTAATTAAATTGTACCAAAATACTAAACGGATTTGAATAAATTCTGAAAATTTAACTAAAATTACTTACCCATATAACAACAACTAGCGAATAGAATAAGAACAAAAAAATGGGCTTATAATAATGCCCGAAAAAATAATTTAAGCTTGTAATACCTAGCTTATTACATACAAAGCCGAAAAAGCCCTTAAATACCAGAATGCCCTTTGGATACTAAAGTAAGTAAGTCCCAAGGGCGCAAGCGGTAAGTGGTGTGTTGTAAAAGGGATGTATCGAGTGGAGACCCGTTTCGGTCTTGCCACCCGGGTAACCACCTTGTCATCCCCGTTTTTTTTGGGAAAAAAATTTGTGACAAGTTTTAAGTCTTGATGACTTAACACTTTCAAACTACAATTTTTTCGAAAAAGCTAAAAATAAGCTTAAAAATGACTTTTAAAAACGACATTGCCTAAAAGTGAGCTTAATTGGCAATAAACACTAGTCCTTTGGACTGTTGTGACATTTCAGCAAAGCTAAGATAAATACTTAAGAGGGTTCCTAAGCTACCTAAAGTAACAACTAAATACTAAATGCATAAGCTAAATAAGCTTAAAAGGGGCTTAAATGACAGACCACTAACAAGCTTAAAAGCTAACAGCTTCTACTGAGTCAAACACGTATAACAAAATAAGCAAGTGAAATTTGCAAAAAAGCAAGTCACTATTATTAGTATAAAAGAGCTAACAATCTAAACCAAAAAAACTATTAGGAACACAATTGAGCAAGGTGGAGAATAATCTCAATAAAGCAAAAAGTGCTTATGCACACTGCAGTACAAACGCGTTAGGAAGTTAGTACTAAGTTGGTGTGAAATGCGTAGAGTTCACACTTTGGCTCTAAAATAAGCAACAAGAAGGGTTCCTTAAGACTAGAGATTAAGGGTACATATCTAAGAGCTTATTGGCTTTCAAAATAAGCAAAACTAGGGCTTTGTTGGTCTTATTGGCACCACATAAGAGCTAGAAAAGGTCTTAGCAGTTGGTAGCGTCCGCATGGTGTAAGCGACCTAAAGGCAAACCGGAGGGGAGGGAAAACTGTAATCTAGCGAGGACGCGCAGTGAGCGAGGGTGGGGCGCGGGAAGACTATGGGGATCGCGCGGGGGTGGGGCATCGGGGGAATTCTATTATGTGGATTCAAGATCTGTCACGTCGAAAAGTCACATTGATCTTCATCAACAATCGGACATGAAGTAAGAGTCGAGTAGGACATTAGGCGAAGATTGACTATAATTTCTTGTTGCAAAGGACATGGATTATGTGGCACAAATTTTAAGAACTAACAAACACTCATATCTGCTGATTTTGAGAGTGAAAAAGTGCTATTTAGTTTTTTAAAAAACACAACACTTAAAAACTTGGTTGCATTTGACGTCAAAGAGTCAAGTGACACAACAAGAGGCATGTCACTTGTTTAAAACCCACAAGAACACTCTTTTTTTTTAAAACACAACTCAAAACATTACAAGAGCATATCTTGTAGCTTTTCATTAAAACCACAGTTACAATTGTTCCCTAGAAAACATGAATAGGTACAGACTTTTGACTAAAAAGTTCTTTATGCAAAATCAAGCTAAGCTACCCTCAAATCCTTAACTAAAAATCACTTGTGACCCCAACACATACCAAACCCTTTGACACCGTACATTGTTAACCCAAACACCCCCCTTAATTTAGCAAAGTGATTTAAAACCTATAAAAACTGAAGAAAACTAAAAAATTTAAAGGCTACTACTACATAAACAAGTTTTAACAATAAAAAGGTAAAAAAAGCATAATCAAATAATCACCGCACTTAAAAAGACAATAAGCTAGTGGTCAGTATTAAGCTATCTTTGACAGTTTTGAGATCACTTTGCATGATAAGAAATGAGAAGAAGCAATGTAAAAGGCATATTTAGACATTAATAAACACTGATAAGCAAAAACACAAAAAAAACCATAAAAGCTAAAAAAAAATAATGCTAATTAAGTTATTGCTACGTAACGTTTAAGCAAAATTTAAAAGGAATGTAACCTTTAACCCTTGCTCAAAACGGGTTTTTGAGAACCTAATTAAGCTCTAAAACCTACACCACAGCTTATAAAAATAAGCTTAAACCTAAGCAATCCAATACAGCCTTCCCAATTTTGCTTATTCATCCTACTTTGATCAATCATACATAACTTGGTCCCTTTCTTTTTTTCATATTTCCTATAAAGTTTTTCTAAAACAGGTTTATAAAAAGTGCTTATAATTTGAAGCTTAAAAAGGTTTATAAAGAAAGATTGTAACATAGAACACAATTGCAAACTAAACACTGAATTTCATTAAAATGAATACAAGTACAATACTAGACTTTAAACTCTGAAAACAAAAACTTTAAACGACTAAAACTACTTAAACTACCACAGCATCCTCAAGGCTTTACAATGCTTTTAAATAGAGAAAATACGAAGCTTGGGTGTTATGTCTAGGAATACTTCCAACTTGGCAAGTGTGCAGCTTTGTAGACACAACATGAGAAGTGTGGTGATTTGTCGTGAATGCAAAGCACAAACCAATCGCGCCGCATGCCAATTTTTCTTGGTAGCCGCGCAGTCGACAATTATCAACTACCTGAGACATTTTTGGTGGAGTTGGAATTGCCGAATCATGGCACGAAAGCCATATGGGTTGTGAGGGTAGTTAGGTACATTTTTGGAGGGTTGTAGAGGTCAACGAGGCAGAAAAAGGACAGATGTGGGTTAGTGGGTTTAGCGGGACACCAACGAAGGAGATATACAGTAAATCAAAGTTTAGGGTGAAGGTGTTGTGATTTGGCAAATTTTAGCCCCTCATTAAATATTAATGGGTGTTGTGCACCCATGGTCCTTGTGTTTTACAGGTTTGGGGATTTGGCAATATAACCCCCCAAGGGTTATATTGCCCATTGCACCACACGTCCTTGTTAGTTATAGTTTAGGGGACTTGGCAGAATTGCCCCTCGTGGTATCTCTTTGGCAAATTGGCAGTTTCACCCCTTCTCTTCATTTCCTTCTTTTCTTCTTATAATATAAGTTTAGGGATTTACAAGTTTAGTCCCTAAACTTACTTTTCTTGACTTTGGCCTTGGAGTTGACTTGGGTTGACTTTGACTTTGACCAGTTGACTTTTCTGTTGACTTTTTGATTTTTCGTCTTCGATTTGGCTTTGTTTTTCGTCCTTTTCTTCGTTATCCGTTCCTGCACAACACAATTAGCAAAACAAGCATATATTTGGCATTCTAAGTCCGTTTTTGGTTATTTTAGCTCGTTTTTAAAGGTAAAAGGTATGTGTATTTAAGCACATACCAAAATCCCCCATACTAAGGTATTGCCGTGTCCTCACGCAATGCTATGAAGTAAGCATTTACGAAAACTAAGAATCTTAATCTCCCTCGACTAATAACTTTGAAAAGTAGCAAAGTGTTCGTCAAGGGAAACTAAAGAATCAAAAGCTTCGACAAGTCCCGTTTTCACCATTTTTTATTTGTACACTAACTATCCCTAATATTTTTGGATTTTTTTTTCTTTTTTACCGTATAGTCATGAATCAATCCTCCCTGTATCTCAACTCGGGCTCCTAACTCAGTCAAAATCCCTCAATCTTAGCTGTAGCGGGAGAATCTATAGGCGATGGAACGGTGAGTGGTATCATGGGTGATGAAATAGGTGAAGAAACGATAGAATGTGCTGGGGAAATAGGAAGTAAACCACACGACCACTCAGGAGATGGAGGTGTTTGAACAGGTGGTGCTGGTAGTGGGTAAGCAGGAACATCAATGTAAGCTATACCATCCTCTGGGTCTATCCGTGTAGTGAGAGTGGGCTGCCTAAGTGCTGACACTCTCTTTAGTCTCTCGGGCTTTGGTACAGATTGGGTACAGATCCAGTACCCTGACTCTACCTCCGAATACAACCTAATGCATCTGACCCACTCACGAGCTATCTCTGGTGTCTCAACGCCCCATAACCTAATCCTAGAGCTTACCACGTTGTCTCCACAACTAGGTCTACGTCTCCACAACCGGGGCTGCCTGCTGTTGGATCGTTTTACTGAATAGATCTTAACCTTTAGCTTGCAAAGAGTTTGCTCCTTTAGATAATTCTAAAGAAACAATAATGAAACACTGAGTAAACACTATTGATTATGAGGAATCTAATCAATAATGCTAAGAAGAACAATATTAAATATCATAAAAGAACTTTTATATTAAACTTTGAATCTGCCTAGGTTACAGATTACAAACTATGATTACTATTCTATCTCTATGATCTGTGTAGAACTATATCTACTAACTATGCCTAGGGTTCCATTTATAGACTAAGGAAACACTAATGGGCTTTACAAAATGCGTATAAAGATCATGCATATCATTTCCTAAGATATCTCATACATATCTCATAAACGGTACTAACTATTTTATACTAACGGTACTAACTATCTGATCAGTACTAACTATTTTGTACTGTCAGTACTAATTACAACTAGCGATAATAACTAATATAACTAGCGGTACTAAGTCAGAAATGTATAATTACCAACAATCCTCCCCAAAACATGATTTTTGAACTTGTTTAACTTCATGTTTCTTCAGTTTAAACATCTTGAACTCTTGGAGGATGTATCCAAACACTCTGACAAATATTGATTTTGATCTTTGATAATTTTGACATCTTTAGTTATCCATCTTCATCAGCAACATGTCTTTTCAGCAACTCAGCAACATCCAACTAAGTTGGCTTTGTAGTTTTTGGCAAACTACCAGCTGATTTGCAGTTTTAACACACGTAAAAATATATATATAATATAATATAAAATACGTATATTTAACCGGGCAAGTATGATCACCCGGGTCGTTATCCCCAATGACTAGTGCAATTGAAACCACGTTTTGGATCGGATCCTGATTTGAATGAAGCAAAGATATATGATTTGGTTTCTAGAAATTAAAGCCCTAATTTTTCACTTTTAATTTAACTCTTAATTAAACTAATTAAAAATTAAACTAATTAAAAACTAATAAGCTTAATTAACGACTTAACTAATGGACTAAAGGTGCAAAAATCTAAGGGATCAACGGGGAAACTAACAGACTAACGGAGGGTTAACTTAGAAAACTACTAAATTCGAAAGTTACACTTTCGACCCTGAGAATCTACCCCGATCACAAACTAGGTCCAAATTAAGGCGAGATTTGAAAAGTGCTTAAATTGAAAAACTCAAAGAAGCAAAGTTGTAAAAGAAGCTAGTGGGAACAACTTTAACAAAAGCACTATAGTCTGAAACTCAAAGATAAGCTCTAAAAGAGCTTCCTAAATAAGCTGTTACAGAAACTAGGGGTTTGGGCTATGTTTTACCAAAACAGCTCTAAAAAACTCAAATTAAGCTTAATGTGAAAAAGGAAAAGAGTTCTAGGAAGCTTATGAAGTGCTTAATCTAAGAATGCAAAGAAATCAAAGCTTAAACTACTCTTATACCACTGAAATTGATCAAGAAATAAGCAAACTCAGGAAATAAGCAAAGTAACACAGAATCCAAGTAAGCTAAAAAACCTTAATAAGCTAAACTAAACTTTAAAACTTAAAGAACTTATTAATCTACTAATTATCCATCTAAATGAGCTATAAAATCTAGACTTAAAAGCTAATTTAACAAATTTAGACTCTACTTAAGTTCCTACTGTTTTTTGGAATTTTTCAGGTTTTTATGACTTTTGACAGCTGAATTAAACTAAGTAAATGAGCTAGAAATTTCAAATTAAGACTTAAACCAAATTAAGCTATATTAAAACTTAAATCCTACTGAATTTGATAAGCTAAATCTTAAAATTACTGTTCTAAATTAAGCTGAGAACACAGCAGTACTAACTGAGGTTAGTACTGCTAGTGTGAAAATTCAGCAGTACTTTTGAAAGTACTGCTGATGCAATTTGACTTTTGAAAACGTAATAAGTAATGAAATAAGCTAGAAAACTAAAACTAAAATCTTAATAAGCTATAACTAAATCTAAACTTAATTCCTACTTAATTTTGAAAAGCTAAAATTTATACTAACAGTACTAACTTGTGAAGGCAGTACTAACTTTTTAGTTAGTACTGGTAGTGTAAAGTATGCCCAAAGACACATAATCTACACTTTGACCAGTATTGTTGATTCCTCAATCATATGTTTGCTGTAATTAAAGCTAGCATTTGGAGGGAATGAAGCAAATAGATGTTACAGATAGGCTCTGCTGAAACAACAGTATGAATACTTTTGGGCTTCAAAGCTCAGAATCACTTGATTCTTTCTTTAAAGGACTTCAAATGGAGAGTTAGTAGTTTGGCAATTTTGGGTGTGATTACTCTCCAGACAATTCTAAAGGTTAAATTTTTAAGGAGTCTTACCTTAGGATATGGGATTCACATGTGGTAGTTTGGGATGAACAAACCTGATTTTGATACTATGGGTTTTGGATGATTTATACAACATTTTTTAATATTTGTTGTACAGAAGGTTTTAGATATTGCTGGTGCAAGTGATGATGATAATAACTTTATTTTGGTAACTACCTTCAGGTGCTAGCTGAGTACTAATTTATTAATACTGTTAATCCTTGAAAGTTTAGTACTACTTCTCTCAATGGTTAATACTGCCAGTACTGAAAACTTGTCTGCTAGCTGTAGTGATGCCACAGTTTATGCCTTTCTTTTCGACCAACCTAAAGGTGTGCAACTAGTTCATGAAGACCTTGAGCAACTTCATGATGATGATTTGGAAGAAATAGATTTAAAGTGGAATATGGCACTACTAAGCATGAGGGCAAGAAAGTTTTATCAGAGAACTGGAAGGAAAATCATCATTGATGGAAAGCAACTCATTGCTGGATATGATAAATCTAAAGTAGAATGTTTCAACTGCCATAAAATGGGACATTTTGCCAGGGCATCTAGGAGCACCTTGGAAGTAAAGACACACAAAAAATTGAATCAAGGTAGCTCAAACCAAAGGCAGTAAAGATTGAAGATGCTTCTGAAAAGGCAATGTGTGCTATAGATGGTGCTGGATTTGATTGGAGTGACATGGCAGAGGAAGAAATTCAGGCAAACATGGCTCTCATGGCATTCTCAGATTCAGAGGTAGCAAATGATAAACCTTGTTTAAAAAATTGTCTGAAAAACAACTATGATGCTCCTAAAGAAAAAGTATGATGATTTGCTTGTTAAATTAAGTGATATTGATTTTAAAGCAGCTACATACAAAAGAGGTTTAGCAACTTTAGAAGGTCAAATTGTTAAATATAGAGAACATGAAGTTCGTTTCTCTGGGGATAGTCGCTTTTTATTCTACTTAAAAGAAGTATAGGGTAGTAAATGATTATCAAATGGGTTTACTGGGCTGAACTTGAAATTGTTAAACAGAAAAGGAGGGGTTTGACGTTTAAGATCTGCAATGTTTGATATATCTGTAAGGACTTACAGTGAAATGTTAGAACGTCAAGTTACTGACTATAAGCAAGTAAAAGGAGTAGGCTTATCATGATGTCCCTCACCTCATCCTTTAATTCTTTATAGACCATCACCTTTAGACTTATATTATTTCAGGTCTTGAAGTTTACAAAGACACTTTGGAGGGTAATGTGTAATGCGTCCTAGGGATTCTAGTTTTAAGCTATCACCAAAATGGTTATGATATATGAGTCAGATAATTCTATAGGTGGATTACTTATGATCTTTGGAACAACATCAAATAACTGCTACTGAAACTTGCTCGGTTAAGTCTTCACTTAAGATAGACAAAGATTGGGAAAGAAAAGGTTTTCTATCCTGCTAATCCACGTTAGGGAAATAGATCCTAAGAAGTTTGAGAGAATAATGATGCTCTAATTATCGAAGATTGGGTGTCAGATGATGAGGATGATGATGAGCCTAACCCTAAGGTTGAAAAGAAAACTATTATACCTACTGCTACTAAGAAAGAGTTTGTTAAACCTGTTAAAAGGTCAGTTAGGTATGCAGAGATGTACAGGTCACTAAGACCTAGGGGAAAACCTAAAGGGAACTGGAAAATGGTCATTAATCCAAATCAGTTAGGAAATGTAACTTTGTGCTTTAATTAAACAAGGATTTTTATGTGGATGTTTTGATAATTAATTACTGCTGTCTAACCAACTGAGGATAAAGAAATAGTACGTGGGAAATTGTTTATATAAAAATAGGATAATGACTACTTATTCTAAAACCTCTCATGCAGTGCCACAACATAGGGCTCCAAGAGACAAGGTCCTTATATAAAGATGGCCTAAAATTGTTAATACGCAAAGGCCCTGTTAATATGTTTAGGTCTGTTAACACTGGTAGACCTTTTTGTAATGGCTAGGTCTCTTTATTACAATTAGGCCTTATTATATGCTCACCCATATCATTAATTTCTTGTCGCCATATGTCCAAGGACATATTTTTCTAAATCAAGCACATTAATCTGTTCACTGGCCATTTACCAGAGAAACAGCTTAACAAAAAAGGTATTTTTATCTAAAGGTTTAGTACTTGTTGGCTCATTTAGATTCAATCTGTTTATACTGATCAGGGCAAGGGGGTTTAATGCTGTTAAGCCCTCAGCATGTTGGGTTTGGAGACCCATCAAACCCAATGGGTGCTATCACTACGTTTTCATCAAATATTATTACCATTGATGCTCGAGGCAGATCCAATCAGTATTGGATTGGGTCCCCAAAGAAAAACTATACTTCATAAGTTTTATCGTGCAGAGCTAATCACGACTTTCGAGAAAATGATTAAAGGCTTTGTTGATAGTGGATGTCATAGGCACTGAATGGAAACATTGCCCAATTTTCAGATTCAAAGACTTTTCGGCGTTATGTTACTTGGTCTCAAGTATTGATTGCTTAAATCCCTACATGCACATATCTCCTTGTTTGTTTTGTAAAGGTTGTTAAAATGTTAGTACTGTTAAGTCTTTGTTAAATTACACTTGCCTAGTTTTAAGCTAGTACTGCTTAGTTTATATTTTAAAGAATGTTTGACAAATACTTTTATTTTAGTTAGTAATGCTAGTTATTTCTATGTCTCTACTGTTAACCATGTCTAGTAACATTTTTATACTGGCTAAACAAGAAAAAATGGCTTAGATTATGCTTTTTCTTGGTTTTGAGACTTACTCTTTAGATAAACAATGAAGTCGTAGAAAATTGGTTACTCAATTGTTGCAGTACTTTGAGGGTGGAATGTTGTTTTGTTCTTTGAAGTGATTGGTTTTAATACCAACAACAAATGGTCATCAGTTCACAATGTCTTATAGACTTCAAGAATTGTCTAGTCCAGAGCAACGGCTTTTGGTAAAGACTTCTCTAATATGTTGATAGTTGGATAGTTAGTTTACTCATAACTATGATGTTCATCATTGCTACCCATGTTTTACAATGAAGCATTGGCTAGTCCAAAAGCTATAGGCTATTGGTAAAGACTATCAAATCCGTTTATGGCTGGTTAGTTTGCCAAAAAAACTATACTTTGTGTGATAAAAACTGACTGAGTGCAAATGTGAGTCAAAAGAATAGTGAGAGTTGGTGTGCTTAAAAAAAGAAAGAGAGATGTGGTATAAAAAGACAGAGTGCAAAGTGTGTATAACTAGAATTGAGAGATAAAAATGTGAGCTTAAAAATAGAAAGAGAGATTGTGTGAAGATATTTTTGCATGATACAAAAACTTTGGCGTTTGTACTGCTTTTGTGCGAGTAGTTATATACTGCTAGGCTTATTTTAGTACATGATAGACAATTTTTGCGTACTGCCGGAGGACGTTAGTACTGTTTGAGCACCTAACAGGAATAATTCATTAACTAAATAGAGCCGTTGAGTATTTCCGCCAACAACATAGATTATAGGGTTTGACTAATTGGACTTTCATGATCTTTCTATATATACGTTTGATTTAATCACGATAAATCTCAAATTTCTTTAGTCTGTCAAACATTTCTCTTTCGTTTTCTTTATATAAATCATCATATAGGACTTCTCCAACCTTCATATTTTACTCAATAAACTGATCTATCCTCACACGATTACTCACACTTTATATTCCATGGCAAATGTTGGATTTTGTGCAAGCACAATCTTGGTAGTGTTTTTAGAGAAATCTACAAGAAGTGATGGGTTTTTATCAAGTCATCGATTTCCTTAATCAAAGTACATATTTGATATGACACTCAAAAAAGAAGCCCATATGTTTATATCTCTTTTATCAAAACAATTTTGGAGGTTTGTTGAAGCTACTAATGATGGTGATATATTGGAGAAGTTCAGTTTATTGCTTACCCATTGTGGTCACTCAAAGAATAATACTGGACGCTTCTTATTAGAAGGACACTCTCGAGTTGGATGATCATGATGGTATTACATTCTATTCCCCAACTCTAGAGAAGATTTTTGAGAGTTGGCACTCATGGGTTATCACACTGATTTAGATTAGTTAACTTTCTAAAAGTGTTGCTTTTTTTCACTCAATGGAGGTTTCTTTTCCACAATATTCTTCTTGTCTTAGCACAAAGAGACTGCTTGGGAGCAGTTTAGTAGTAACATTGCAACTGTTGTTATCTGTTTAGCTACCAATAGGAGATTTAATTTTTCTAGGTTAATTTTTTAGGCATATGGTGTCCAATATTTCAAGCCCCCATAAGTTTTTAAATGTACCATAGGTTCATTCATAATATGCCTAGATTATGCAGAGGGGAAAACAAACTAAACAAACACCATGTAACATTTCATGTACCCTCTCTTAGCTTCCAAAGTTTTTAATAATATGACAGAGGACTACGAAGGTGGCTATTTCAGGCCAAGAAGTTATTTTTTCTTACTATGGATAAATGTTTTCGGAAACCTTCCACTTGCACTTCAAGAATCACATCCTCACCTTCAACACTCACTGAACCTTCAATTGACACTCACGGATCATACCACTGTGCTGTATACATTTCCCATTCATCCAACACAACCATTCCTGGAAGCGAACATACATATTCCTACACCCAATGAATCACTATATCCATGTTGTTACTACTCATATGGAGGAAGTGCCTGGGGGGTAGCTTGAAACTAAATGAATTGAGACTTTGGTTACAAACTATATGAGAAAAATTGGCATTCTTTGAAGGCATGATTTAAGAAGACCAAGCTAACTTATGGTGCTGCTGTCACTAAGGCTCATTCTATAGGGTAAAGAAATTAAGAGCGGTCTAAACATAAGGCGGGACAGCAAGGATAAGAGCTCGGGTTATCACTTTTCTGAAAGATGTTGAAGATGGATTCTGCAAACAGTGGAAGGAAATTAATCTGATGCCAGAGGTTTCAAAGAGAAAGGCAAGCAATGTACATGGAAACTATTATTAAGAAGTGACTCCAATTGAAGTATTAAAGATCAAAGGAAAGCAGTGAGAAAGGGAATTCTAAAAGTTAGTACTGCTTAGAGCAACAAAAAGGTAATGATAGTGCAAGTTCTACAGTGGTTAGTACTGATGAGGTAATTAATTTAGTACTGAGAAGAATTGTTACTTTTATAATAAGAAGGTGTGAAGAGAAAAAGGACAAGGAAAAGAAAGGGAAAGCATAATGACAGAGCATGAGCCTCCAAGAAAGTCTTAGAACGAGCTTGTAACGAGAAATAGGGGGTTGAGTTTTGCTGAAGCCATTAGAATGCTCAAGAAACAAATGGTTGAAGAAAAATGGGCACACGATTGCAAGGGATGAAGAAATTGCTAGATATGGGTTGAAGAGGACAGGAGCAAAGTGCCTATGTCTGAAGCCAAGTCATCTAAGAAGATAGATTGGACATGTTCCTTTGTCTTAAAAGGTATCATGCTTCTATAGATGATCAACCAAAAGACAGTTGCCCAGCAAAGGAGGAAATATGGTTAATTTACTTGAAGATTCAGGGAAAACTACAAGCACTGTGATTTCAAGGGATGTCTTATAATGAGTTTAGGCCATTTTTGAAAAGGTTTGGGAAATTTTATCTAACACTATTTATTCGTGCTATGGAATTTAGAGCATGGATGTGAAAGGATGATGTCTACCTGAAATGATTAAAGAAGAAGATGTTGATTACACATTAAGGATATTGGAAAGAACAGTTTATAAAGAATCTGGAGCAAAAAAGAAAGATATCTCTTCCTAGGAATAAAGCTCAAAGTAGTACTGTTATGAGACAAAAGATAGACTAGATGATGAGAAGGAAGTTTCAAAGGAATATTTAGCATCTGTTCCAAGAGAAGATGTTGCAGAAGAATGTTGAATTCTATATCTATAAAGTATACATTTGTGGTTTGGTAAGACTTACACTTTGTTAGAAAACTTCATGTACTTACAATATTCTTCAGTAGGAGATGGAAGCTCAAGAACTTCAAGATTTCTGAGGGAGATGTTATATGATTTGATAGAACAACTTTTCTTTGGGGGTTTTTTACAGGTTGGTCAACAGTAAGGCTTAGTTCCTCAAAAAAGAAAGGATATGATTTTAATTCTGTGGGGAGAATTGATACCTTTTTAGAACCTGATGGAGGAGAGTGATATATGGTATGAATCAGAATTAGTATCTAATTTGATTAAGTTGGAATTTATGTGTTTTCCTATGGAGTTCATATTCTGCTGATGCAAATTGAGATTTGCCCATTTATATGCTTTCAGAGAAGTATGATATCCTTAAGTCAAGAAATGCTATCAAGATGCTAAGGTAAGAGAATTAGAGGTTGATCCTGAATGTACACAAGATTTGAACTACTAAAGTTCATCTGTTCTCATGTGCTGAAGTAGATTGTGTGTTTGGAAAGATTTACATCTTTTGATGTCTTGATGATTTATTCCAGATAGCAACTTAGATTTGTTGATAAAATCACAAGTTTAGGGTAAGGATTGTTGGGGAATAATTCTTCATCAAAGAGTTATTATGCCAAGGTTTAACTAAAAGTATTAAAGGAGTTAGTACGCCGTACAAAATTAGTACCTGTCTGAGTTAATTAAATTGCTAGAAGAAAGGTTGAATACTGCTGGTGGTCACAGTTGCTGTTTGGGAAGATAAGGATGCAATGAGATAAATATTAATGTATTATCTTTTATTATTTTAGGAAGTATTTGCTATATCGATTATTATGTAATTGATCCTAATAAGCGTCGGTATTTATCTTGTAAAGGACTCCTTGTGGTGTATAAAAGGAGATCCTAGGTTAAGGTTTTATATACGCTTAAGAGATAGAGATACTCCTTAGAGAAAGAACGTATAGCTTCAAGGTTATAACCCTAATACTATAAGAGTACTCGTATTATTGATTTAATAATATCTGAAGCAGTTTGTGATTTATTCATTGTTCTTTGTGTGGTACTGTTTAATTGACTAAATCATCCTAGAGTATCAATAGTGTTGATCTCCAATTTAACATTTGATATACTACATTAGTCTCCAAACCATTGTTATTTAGATTCATCCAAGATTAAAATACACTTTACACATAAAGTTTCACGATCAAGGCTGGGATCAACTAACTATCAGACTATCAACTGTGTTGATTAGTCTTTAAGGAATTGTTTTGATCATGGACTAGCAACTCTTAACCGTGAAGCAAGGTAGTGTTGTGTACATACAAGTTTTGTGTAAAATTGTACAACCATAAATGGATTCCCCCCCCCCCCCCCCCCCCCCCCCATGAGAAGTCTTTACCACAAGACGTTTGATTATGTGACTAGCTAGTTTCTTTTTGCATGTTAAGCATGTGAATGATGACCATTTGTTATGTGGTGGGTAGCAAACACCCAACCATTATCATTTCAATTCTCATCATTACTCCTCATTAAGGTTGTTGGATTTTGATTCTTACTAAGTATAGAGCAACAGTTCTTTCTCCTTCATCCTCCATTCATAAATCAAGCATTAGTTGCAAAACAATTTCCTTGGAGAGAGGATACTTCTCTTCACTAGCATGTAGATGACTGTCCCATCCTTAAGCTCTAGTATCTAAACTCCTCAAGCTTCTTACAAGTCTCCTTCTTACAATATCATATTCTTGTAGGATTGTTCCAGTAATTAACTTGTTCAATTTCTTCTCTTGAGGTTTCCAATCATATCTTCATGTCTCCCCTATAATAGAATCATATAACTTCAATTTACTTCTGGTGTGATTTCTTGATTAATGCGTCATCAACAAGTCATATAAATGATAACACAATATTGTCTATCAATCAAATATGTAGTCCATCAATGATTTTGTTAACTGCCCTGAAGTGCCCATTAAACTCTATTATGGCCACTAGGGTTATTCCCATATAGTTGATGAAAACCTTGTGTAACCTATGCAATAAAGATTTTGTTCTCTATAATTTCACTAGCATATGATACTTTCAAATGTTATAATCCTTAAATATTTTCTGTGTTCATCATCACTATATTACATCAGGTGTGAGTCTTGGCCTTTTCTCGCAAGCATCTTCACTTGACTCACTTTTTCTTTTTCTTTTACCCTGCTATGTTACTTCTTGTTCAGCAGAAGTTACACTCTTGAGGTGTCTTCTTCTATTAACTACTCCCTCTTCTTTAATCGCTGTTTTTCAGGGTCTTTAGATTCTTCATTCATCTCACGTAATTGTGTCTATCATCCTCAGCAGTTCTAAAAGCATTTACAAAGTTATGATCTTCCTTTTAATATTTCATTAATAAAACCTGTATTTTTCCGCTTCAAAGGTTTTGCGTCTTCCAATTTCAGAATGATTCTTTCTACCAATGCCTTTCAAATAGGTATCATTTGGTTTCCGGCTGATTTCTTGTAGGTGGTTTTATTGAGGATAGCTTCACAGACCTTTGTTGAGCAAGAAATTTCCCTTTGTGCAGCAATGGTATCATGAAGAAATTTTGCTCTTTGTTTATGTAAACTTTCTCTCTTTCTTCCTTTTGGATGCTCCTCTGCAAGAATTTATTCTTGCCTGTATGAATTCTCATACTAACTTAGTAGGTCGCAACCCTTAGTTGTTGTCTTACAGTATCCTTTTCTTTTCCTCTTCAGTTCTTCCCATTATGCTTGAACCATTTCTGGCCACTTTCATCCTTAGCATAGCATTTTTAAAACTTCTTTTTCAGCTTATGATTTCAATATGATTTAATGTAACAGATTCACTTCTCTTCAATACCTTTTTGCCTTTATCTTTTGGATCAATCTTGAAGAGGCGTGAAAAGGTTAAACCCGATCTTGTTGATTAGTAGGCTTGGTCATCTTAGTCATCATCAAACATTGCTAATCTCTACTCCTTTTTCCTTTTCTCTTTGTTTATTCTGACTCTATTGTGATGAGTACTTGTGCAATGGTATCATCATCAATATATTGCTTGGTTTAGGTGTTGAAGTTTGTTGTTGGAGCTGTTTGAGTACGCTGATAGCGGGTTTTTACACTATTATATATATATATTTAATAAAATAATCAATATATTAAGTCTAAAAAAAAAATCAATGATACCCGAGAAGTAGTATAGAGTGTTCTCGGGTGTTTATCTCAACGAGGCTGGAATGGATAAATCGATACAATCGATGATTTGAGTTTGAAAGAGAAGGAATTGATGTGATGTGATTGAAAAAGTCAAATTAGATAATCATCATAAACAAAAATCGTTTAAAAAATCCTAAAAATTACGTAAATTAACTAGAAAAGGAAGCAAGAATCCGAATCAAGGGGGATAAACCTAAAATCTTTAAAAATTATTACTACGAAGATATTTTCACTTCTTAAACTACTCTAGGGCTAATAACGAAGAATGAAAAAGACTAGGACCAAAAGCGGTGTTCGTTTGACCCAAAAACGAGTCAAGGACAAAAATCCAGTTACCCGGACCTGTTCTTTTTAATAAGAGGAAAAGTTGTAAAAAAATGACCCTTACGGAAAATTTTTGTATTTTTCATTACAAACTATATAGTCAAAAGTGAAATTTTTTAAAAAAGCAAATATTTTTTTGATAATTTTTTTTATTTTTTATGAATTTAATTAATACTTTTAACGAAAATTAATAATCATAATAAATATAAAATATTTTGAAAAAATTCTGATAATTTACAAAAAATACTTTACACTATGTTTGATCTACTAAAAATAAGAAACACAAGTTTTGCTTAAAAATTAAGCACGAATAAAAGCTGGTTGCAGGCTTATAGCTTATAAAGCCAATTCCCCTTGAATAAACCTAACCCCTTGAGTCTTTAACGGAAAAAGACCCAAGGGCGCAGTGGTAAGTGTGGTGTTATACAAGGGAATGTATCGAGAGCGTCCCTGGGAGCGAGTCTTGCTCACCGGACCTCTTGTCTTTTCAACCTTATTTTTTTTTCGAAAAAAACTCAAAGAAGCATATGTTTGTTAAGTCGTGGGGCTTTAACAACTTTGTCTTCTTACAACTTTTTTTAAAAAGAAATGAATAAGCTTAAAAATAAGCTTAAATGTCAAAGTTAGCTCTTAAAGTGGATAACGCTAAATGGTAGTCTTTTGTGACACTTGTGGGTCGAATAAGCTAAAAACTTGGGACTATGTAAGCAAATGGGCAGTAATCTAAACCTAAAGAAGCTTTAAAAGGTTAAAGCTATAACTAATTTAGGATGTTACATGCTTTGCTTGACAGTCAAAACTATAATGTAAAGCTCAAAAAAAGGCTAAAAGACTAAGTCTAGGCACTTAAATTAGCTAGCAAAAAGTGGAATAAGCCTTTAAAACTTGACTAAACATATCTAAATAAAGCTATATTGGACAAAGTGAGCTTATGACATAAGCTCATTAAGCCAGAAAAGGAAAAAAATAAGCAATCCCCTACACCTAGGCTTGAATCAAAACAGTGAAAGGCAAGTTTGAGGCTTAAAATATAAGCCATTCCCAAATAGCTCCCTAAAGTCTGTTACTTTGAGGGATTATACATGGAGCTTATTAAGCTCTTAAAATAAGCCAAAACTTGGGCTTCGAACACTAAATGAACAAAGAAAATGGGGCTTAAAATCTCCCTCTTTGACACCAGGGGAGATTTTAAGGTTTAACTCTTAAGTGGATTATTTGTCAGATTATTACAAAGCTGTCAAATATGCTCTAATTGGAAAGTAAAATCTGAAAAACAGATTGTGTACTCTAGTTAATAGCTTGTTGCCACAAATTTTGGAGATTTAAAAATCATTTTTACTTGCTGATTTTTGATGGTGAAAAAGGTCTTTGGGTTTTTAAAACTGCCACCAAAAGGCTTGGTGATTTTTGACTTATAAAGTCAAAAGACCAAAGATGGTTTTGACAGCTCTTTAACACACACAAAACACATCTTTTTTGATACTTAAACTCAAAATCCCAAGTGCTTATGAAAATAAGCACTTGGTGTCTTCTTAAAACACACAGTTTCAAAAATACTTCATAAAACTTTGGTGTGGGGGAGAAAAAAAACAATCTTTCAAACTAAAATAACTTGTAAAATAATATAAGCTTAAATACTAACTCACCCCTTTAAGTCTAAACTAACTAAATGACACCAACCCATACACAAAAGTATTTTGACCCGTTTTAAAGGTTGACCCAAACACTCCTTAAGTGAAACTGCCCCAAACTATTTGTACTTAAAAGCTATTCTAAAACCTATAACAGCTAAAACCTTATATCTACTTTTACTAAAAATAACCTACTTAAGCTATTTTAAAACTAAAGTCCACAGCTTATTGGAAAGAAATAGCTAGTTTCTCTCCTAGCTTATTTAAGTCTAAGTGACAGATTTGTAAACTAATTAAACCTAAATGAAATTTTACTTAGACAGCTTAAAAACTATTACATCTATAATCTAATCTAAGTAAAATGAACAGGATTTAAACATTAGGTTCAGAAGAAGATGTAAATTGAATTAAGCACTATAAAATGCTAACTTTAAAGTTTAGAAAAGGAAACCTGCAGATTTGAAATATTCTTTCCCACACTTAAGCTATCCAAGAGAAGAGGCTTAAGGTGTTCTTAAATGGCCTTCCAAAGCCGCTAAAACTTGAGAATTTTAAAAGCTATTAAGCTATATTAGCCTTATTATCCAAATAAACTTCCTGTTTATTCAAATGAACTCAGGTGATCATGCTTTGATGTGAAATGAATAGAATGAGTAAATGAAAGACTTAAAACAAAATTTTGACTAAATTTGAGCTTATGAACAGGAATAAGCTCAAAAGAGCTTATTAGAGCTTATTGAAATGAAAACAGCTTAAACTTGAAAAGTAAAACAATTGAAACTTAAAAACTGAATCTTATTACTCAAAACAATTAAGTACAAACTGAAAGATAAATGGTACAAGTGCTTAACACTAAATTTTAAAAACTTAAAAGAAAATACGAAAAATTACAAACTGAAATAAAAACTAACTCACTAACTTCTTCTGTCTTCCTCTTCTTTTATAACTGAGGCTTTGTGTTTGTTATGTGAGAGGGGGAGAGCAAACAAATCTTGGCCCTCTATTTTGCCTTGGAAACCCAAGTCGACAGGTATAAACCCTTTGATTTGTTTTTTCGTGGGTTTGGATTGCCAACATGGCACATTTGTAGCTGGGAAAGGTAGTGGAGGGGGGGGGGGGGGAAATGATTATCCATGGGGTTGAGTTGCGCGTTTTTTTGGGTTACAGGGTAATAAGGAGGTGGAGATAATACCCGGTAAATTTGGGTTTCAAAATACTTGGCTGGGAAAAGGTGTTGGGGTGACAGGGTACAACTTTACCCATTTGGCAAGGTTGGTCCTTGAGGGATATATGGTCGATTGCACAATTCGTCCTTGTGTTTATAACCTTTTGGGGACTTGGCAAAACAAGTCCCCAAGGGTTATTTCACTACTTACACCACACGTCCTTGGTGGTACAAGTCTTTGGACTTGACAGTTTTTCCCCTTGTAGTATATCTTTCCCCTATTGACAGCTTGGCCCTTGTCTTTATTTTTATCATCTTCTTCTATATATACTTGTTTAGGGTTTGGCAATTTTAAACCCTCACAAATTATATTTCTTACATGCTGGACTTTTGGATTTGTCGGGGTTGACTTTGATGTTGATCAGATGACTTTTTGTTGATTTTTGAATTGATTGACTTTTCGGCTTCGAATTTGGCTTTGTCTCTCACTGTTCTTTTCCATTCCGAGTCCGGGTTTTGTCTTGGGCTTTGTTTTTTGGACTTTTTCTTATTATCCGTTCTTGAACATACTTTTAGCAAAAACAAGCGTAAATTTGCATTTTAAGTCAGTTTTTGGTTTTTTTTGCTCGTTTTTAAAGGTACAAAGGTATGTGTATTTAAGAACATTACCATATTCCCCCATACTAAGGTAATGCCGTGTCACTCAAGCAATGTTTTGAAGTGAAACATTTACGAAAACTATGATCTAATTCACCCTCGCTAATAAACTTTGAAAAGTAGATAAGTGTTCGTCAGGGTACACTAATGTATCGTATGGCTTCGACAAGTCACGTTTTCACACATTTTTTATTTGTACACTATTATCTATTCCTAATATTTTGGGATTTTCCTATTTTCTGTTCTGACTGCCTGTTTGACTTCCTTTATTTTATTATAACTGGGATCATAGAATGTGATCAACGTCCTTTGAATTATCTACTGATGTTCCTTTCGGTTATTTTCTTCGTACCACCGATTTGTCTCTGCTCAATTCCTAGCTTTTTAATTAAGTTCATTGAATTATAAGGTCTTAAATGATAACGATTATTTTTATGACTTGTGTAAATTTTAACTACTCATCTTGATTTTGTGATTTTAATTGTGGGTACTCATTTAAAAATCCTTACACATTGTTCAACTTATTTTCCTTAGTTCGTGATTCAAGATGACATCATGACTCTAAGCATCACTGATTAGGACATTGTAAACTTTGATTTTAAATGAAGTGATTTTAACTGTAGAACTTTTTTGCAACTTCTGCACCATTATAATCATAAGTTTCTTAAAGATAGGAAAGGCGATTCTTAGTTTGAACACTACCTAGGCCTCGCTCCCTTGTGGATATCACATAACCAACGCCACGCGTGTTCTTAGTTTGTATAGCCCACCCCGTTGCTGCGTAGTGGGAAATCAAACTAACACCCTTGTCTAATATGGCTAAAGGTTTTGTGTCTTTGTTGGAAACCTAACCTAGACCTCGCCTTTCATGGTGTGATATCACAAACACACCAAATTCACTAGAAGTAAACGAGGTCACTTAGTATGAAACCACCTCGTTGGTTAGTTTGTAGGATATCAAGACAATCATTTTACTAGTTCCATATAATCAATTGTATGTTTATTTGGCATATATTTCAATATTCATGCATTTTTTTGCATTCATACTTCATTCACTGTTCATTTGGCATTTTAACTTTAGATTATTAAGAACTGAAAACTTCTCGTTTTAATGAATCAAGTTACAAAATTTGAAGCTTTTTCTAAAAACATTGATTGGATTTGTTGAATTGATTTGAGCACGTTATGATTTAGGTGGGATTAGAATGCTATATGGAGAAAATAGCCACATAGTTTCTCTTTATATAGTTTTAGTATATATCTTGCTCAGCACATAAAAAACTTTATTATTTTAATCATATCTCTTCCTTGTTTCTTCACCTTTTTAAAATTCGATGCAATCGATTTCGTGAATGCTTAGACACAAGCGTAGTTGAGAGAACTAGCTAAGAGGCTCACTCAAGCCGTAGAGTCAAAAATTATTCTCATTCTACCCATTAGGAAAGTCAAAACTGTGACAAAACACTTATTTTATTTTTTTTTTTCATTTTTTTTTTGGTATTTTTGCAAAAATTTGGTGGTTATTTAAAACGGGACTTACGTGATAACAACGACTGCAGGCAAAATAAAATCGAAGATCCCCCGCACATACTAGAACTATTATCGGCCTCGATTTTTACAAAAGGGGTTCCTACGTAAATCTAAGGCCGTTTATGAAGTGTGCCAAAAGATAAAACGTTAGTCGATTAGATTTGGATACTAGATTCCCAAAATGAAGCTGAGGATGTGAAACTCATGTGGATACTGCAAGCACGAGAGTCTTCACAATCCGGGAAATCCTGGACATACAATACAAAGCACACAAAACATAAGACATGACTCGGTAATGGAAAACCTGTAAGCCTTATCACACAAAAATCATTTATTTTTTACCTATTTAAGGTTATAGAATGGTGCTCCCCGAAGCGCCTTGTTTTTGTTAACCGAGTCACAAGCTCGATCTAGACCCGTAATTCCATTTGAGTAATAGGGGAGCAAGTGGAAGATAAAATCATCATCGGACTTTCATTCAAGTGGTTTGGATAAACATTGAATTTCATGAAAGTTCCACTCCGATAAGATGCATCCGGCAAAAAAGAATGATAAATTGAGATGCCGGGATCAAAAATGGTATCTTCATTCCTGGTGGAGAAAAGAATAATGGTTTAGTGCAAAATGGATACGTGAGAAAATGGGAGTGAAGTTATACAATTTGAGCAAGAAGAGGGTTTCACTTAAAAGTTTGAAATCCGTTATCCAGGGTGAGAAGGGTGGGTAAATAACATTAGGCACATTGAACTCTGTGTTCTCTTGTTGTGTTCAATATTCCATTCACCACAAATCTCTAGTTAAGTATTGGCCCAGCTCGGGCTCAATCTTAAAGCAGAATGATCATAACTCGAGGTGGAGATATGTGTGAGGCAAGGTTCTATCGGAGAACTCCTATGTTAAAAGCTCTCCTACAAGCGGTCGGAGGATCTGACACTTTCGAAAGATCAGAAGATTTAACGATATTAATCATCATGGAGTGTAGGTATGCCACTCTCCTCTCTTTAAAATGATCGTTATCAACGTAGAAAGCTTTATAATCCGGAAGAGATAACTCAGAATGAGTAGTGGGACTGCCACTACTAATCTCTTCTAGATTAAAGCGGAAAGTTTCAGATTCGGGAATAGAATTATCAAAGGTGTTAGTCTCCTCCAAGAAAAGATTAGGAAAATGTGGAGGTAGAATTGTTCACAACTTCGGGAGTTGGGGGAGGTGGGTTTATACATCTTAATGCTTTCGTTATTTCCAATAATAGATTGACATTTCAACTATTTTTCTCGAAGGTTTATCGTCTTTGAATGTTAAAAAGATGTCATTCATCATTCACTTCCAAACTCCGGATCATCATTATCACACCACCTCTCAAGCATGACGATCTAAACATCGGGTGGTGATGCATCGACATACTCGCATATCCTACACCGTAGGTTGAATTGTCATCACTTGAAGAATTATCTTCGTCATTCGACATAATCGATATCCTCACCGTAGGAAGAATCGTCATCACTTGAAGAATTATCATCGTTGGAATTGATGATAGTCTCAGAATGTTCTTTGAAAGCTTCAAGAGGGGTGGTGTTTTCACAAAGAGGCACATCACACATTTTGTCGGGAATCCCTTTGGACTCACTTGGGATTGGGACAAGGTCCTCAACACTAGACTTTATTAATTCGTCAGATTCCGTTTTCAGAATAGTGTCAAGATGCTTGTCCCCCATACTTAGAGAGTTATCGGGTTCCTCGATTGGTAAAACGGGTGTGATTGCAATGGTATTGTCTTCGTCATCATCGTAGCAAACGGGAATCTTCCAATAACGATCTTCAGCCGCTTGCTCTTCCGCAATTTGCTTTTCTTCTTCCTTCTTTTGTATAGCTTGATCAACCAATTCACGTAAGGTTGCCATTTGTTCCATAAGCTTATTTTGAGAATTGAGAAGCTCATTTTGGGAATTGAAGATTGGATGATTGACGGTATATTGCGGGGGTTGAACTTGGTCAAAACCAAAAGAATTTGAATCATAGCAAGAATTTTGCTCATGATAATAGTCTTCATTCATTGGTTGACATTGGAAGGTTTCATGAGGACCCCCGCAATTTTCACAACAAAGATATTGTTGTGGAAAACTCGGTGAAGTTTGTGGAAAATAATCAAAGTTTTGATTGAAACACAGGTCCTGATTGTAGACAAACGGGACTTGAGGTTGACAATCGTAACCGTAATGACAATCGTTCCCACGTAACTCACGAGAGTATGGTACGTATTATGGTTGTGGAGGATGGTTTGCAACACTTGGAGAATCGTTAGATGAGTACGAAATTAAAACATTGATTGGTGTTCCGTTTCCAACTTTACAATAAAAACAAACTCCATCGTATTCATTGCGACCACATTTTTGGCATGTACGAAACAGACATTGTTGTTGCAAACTTTGCGAGTTTTGAAGGGGCTCATTAATGGTTTGATTTTTGCATGGTTCCGGATTAGAGATAATCGGAACTTTCGGAGGACAATTATACCCGTAGTGAGCACCTTTCCCACAAGAATTACACGTGCATTGTCGACAAAAGATTCCATCTAACGAATCACCGCACTTGTGACAACAATGGTCAATGTGTGGAGGACTTGGTGAGGAATTTTCAACGGGGTCCTGATTGACAACGATTGGCTCTCGAGGAGCATTAACAACGTTGGTATTGTCATCGGATGACTCGGAAGTATCTTGAAGGTCTTCGAGAAATTTATTTTCCACACAATATGAAAACAATTCTTCCTTAAATTTCTTTCGTAAAAGAGCACATCCTTGACAATGCGGACCATCAACCGGGGTTCCACACCTTGCACACTTTGGGTATTGGAACCAAGAATCTTGTCTTCAGACTCACTTTCGAACAACACAGTTTGAAGTGGTACAAACTTCCACAGACTACATTCTTTAATCGCGTAAATCGGATTCAAACGATAATCGAATAGACGTCATAAGAAATAAACATTAAGATTGGATAAGAAAAGAATTAATGATACGAAGATAAAAGAAATTATTTTTGGGTTTTTTCAATTAATTCCACAATTTAATTTAACGGACAAAATGATAAGACAACTTAAACCTGATAATCATCAAGCTTCACGATACCTTAAAAGACAAACGCACATAGGAGCGGAGAACTGGAAAGCGCGAAGCTATAAAAACTTCTCCTTTCGGGCCGTAGTTCCTCGTGAACAACCCTCCTTATACCCCTACTTATAGTTTGTTTATCAATTAAAGGTGAGCGATTTCACAAGTGACACAAAGACAAAGTTTTAACATCTTTTGTTCGAGTTGGGAACCAACAATTTCACCGGAAGTTTATTATGATAATATCTCTGTTGAGAGTATTATATTTTTGTATTATTAACCTAATTTGTGAATTTTATTGATAATTAAATGACAATGTTTTATCTTTTTGAATTTTTTTTTTTGGTTTTTCCTTTTGCTTTTATATGATAATTATACTATAAAAGAATATAAAAATTATTTTGTATTATTTTAATGTTTATAAAAGAAAACATTCACCGATTCAAAAACAAATATATCAAACGTAACGATAATCGTTTTCACAGCCCCCGGCAGCGGCGCCAAAAATTGGTTGGTTTTATACACCATAATATAGTAATAAATAATAAAATAAAAATATATAATAATCTAAAAACAACAATCAATGAAACCGAGACGTAGATAGATGTGTTTAAACGGGTCGTTTAACCCCAACGTAGGCTGGAATGGAAAATCGATACAGTCGAAGATAAGAGTTTGAAGGAATGGAATTGATTTGAGAGATTGAAAAAGTCAAATTAGATAATAACAAACTAAAACGTTTAAGAAAAGTCCAAAAAATTACGAATTTAAGCTGAAAAACGAAAGCACGAATCCCGAACAAAGGGGAAAACCTAAAATCCATTTAAAAATAACCCTACGAAAATTTATCAACTTCTAAACTACTCTAGGAACAAATAAAGAAGAATGAAAAAGACTAGACCGAAAACGGAGTTCCGTTTGACCCAAAAACGAGTCAACACAAAAAACCCCGCACCCGGACCGTTCTTTAAAAAAGGAAAAGTTGTAAAAATGACCCTACGAAAATTTTTGTATTTTTCCTACAAACTATATGACAAAAGAAAATTTTCTAAAAAAGCAAAATATTTTTTTGATAATTTTTGTATTTTTTATGAATTAATTAAACTTTTAACTAAATTAAATTGTAAAAAATACTAAACGATTTCGAAAAATTCTGAAATTTTTTCTAAAAATACTTTACACTATAGAAATCCTACGAAAAATAAAAAACACAAAGTTGCTTAAGAAATAAGCACCGAAATAAGCTTACACAGCTTATTAGCTTAACAGCCTAAAATGACCTTAAATACTAAGGCCCTTGAGTCTTTAACGAAAAAGACCCAAGGGCGCAGTGGTAAGAGTGGTGTGTAAAAGGGGAATGTATCGATTGGTCCCGGGTTCGAGTCTTGCTCACCCGGGCCTCTTGTCTTTCCCCTTTTTTTTTCGAAAACTCAAAGAAGCAAAGTTGTTAAGCTCGTGGGGCTTAACAACTTTGTCTTCTACAACTTTTTCTAAAAAGCACTGAATAAGCTTAAAAATAAGCTTAAATGTCAACAGTTTAGCTTAAAGTGGCTAAAAGCTAAATGGCTAAGTCCTTTTGGACACTTGTGGTCGAATAAGCTAAAACTTGGGACTAAAATAAGCTAAAGGGAGTAAACTAATCTAAAGAAGCTATAAAAAGCTAAAAGCTATAACTAAATAAGCTGTTACAAGCTTATGCTTGACAGAAACTAAATGAAAGCTCAAAAAGGCTAAAAGACTAAGCTAGGCACTTAAATAAGCTAGCAAAAAGGGAATAAGCTTAAAAACTTGACTGACCTATCTAAATAAGCTATTTGGACAAAAGTGAGCTTATGAAATAAGCTCAATAAGCCAGAAAAGAAAAATAAGCAATCCTGCACCTAGGTTTGAACAAAACAGTGAAAGGCAAGTTTGAGGCTTAAAAATAAGCCATCAAATAAGCTCACTAAAGTCTGAAACTTTGAGGACTTATACAAGAGCTTATAAGCTCTTAAAATAAGCCAAAAACTTGGGCTTAAGAACACTAAATGACAAAGAAAAAGGGGCTTAAAATCTCCCCTTTGCACCAGGGGAGATTTAAGCTAGACTTGAGTGGCTTATTTGACAGCTTATTAAAAGCTGTCAAATAAGCTCTAATTGGAAAGAAAACTGAAAACAGATTGAGTACTCTAGCTAAACAGCTTGTGCACAAATTTTGAGCTTTTAAAAATCATTTTTACTTGCTGATTTTTGATGGTGAAAAAGGTCTTTGGGTTTTTTAAAACTGTGACTAAAAAAGAGGCTTGGGTGTTTTGACTTAACAAGTCAAAAGACCAAAGATGGTTTTGGCAGCTCTTTAACACACACAAAATGCACACTTTTTTGACACAACACTCAAAATCCAAGTGCTTAATTAAATAAGCACTTGGGATTTTCTTAAAATACTCACAGCTTTGAAAATGGTTTTAAAAACTTTTGAAAATCAATTTTAAAGCTTTAAAACTTATGAAGACAGCTTAACACAAGCTTAATACTTAAGCTTAAACCAACCTAATGACCATAACCCAAACCACAACCATTTTGACCCGTTTTAAGGCTTATGCCAAACACCCCTTTACCAATTCTGTCCCAACTTTAGTGTACTTAAAGACTATTTTAAAAACTGAAACAACTAAAACCTTTTATCTACTCACACTAGTTTTCACCTAATTAAGCTACTTTAAAACTAAAACTTATAGCTTATTAATGGAAATAAGCCACTTTCTCACCTAGCTTATTATACTAACATTGACAGTTTTGAAAGATAAACTGATATTACACAAATTTATGCAATGAAAATTTAAAACAGCTAAATAACAAGCCTAAACTAATGTGTTTGCAAAGATTTGAACAGGAATAAAAATAAATAAGCTAATGTCTTAAGCTAAAAATTAAGCTAAATGAAAATTGAGAAATGAAACCTTGATTTTTTGTAGTCTCAGTCACAAGCCACTCTTGTAGAGTGAGTGGCTTAAAAACATACCTAATGGCTCCTTAGCCTCTAAACCAGCTTTAAAAGCTCAATAAGCTCTTTGTAGCTTATTACTCCAAATAGCTTCAACAATGAATCAAATGAACACTTATGAACTCAAATGGACTAAATACAGTTTTAAAAAGCTTCTAGTGAAATTAAAACACTTTTTAAAACAAGAGAATATATAATAAGCTATTTTGAGCTTATTACAAGCTTATTAGCTGAATTCGGCTTATTACTTGAAAATTTTAGAGCAAACTTAACACACTGGTTTATATTGCTTAGAAATCGAAAATACAAGTGCAATAACAAGAAGTACAACTGAAAATAAAGGATTTAAAAAATCTTAATTGCAACAGTACACGAAGTTAAAAATTACAAAGGAAATTTAAAAATTCTAAAAAAAACTAACTACTCCCTTTCTTCTGCCTTCTTGTCTCTTTTATAGGCTGTGGAGGTTCTTTGTTGTGTGTTTCTTGTGTTTGTTTGGTGAGAGCAAACCAAAAAAATCATCTAAACCGTCGAATACGCCTTGGGGATTTGTGGGATTGCCAAATAGGATTAGGGTTTTAGTGGAGGAGGAGGGGCGAGTTTGTCCATGGGGAACTTGGGGTTACAGGGTAAAAGCGGGGTGGAGAACCCGTGATTGTGTTGGGGGGAAATTTGGGCGGGAAAGTAGGTTATGAAAAGGAGAGTGATAGGGATGAGTTTGGGAACTTGGCAAAGTTAACCCTCCAAGGTTATAACAGGCTTTGCAACCACGATCCTTGGATGGTTATAACTTTGAAAACTTGGCAAAAACAACCCCTGAGGGTTATATAACAAATTGCACCACTAGTCCTTGTGTGATACAACTTAGGAGCTTTGGCAGCTTTGGCCCTTGTGGTATAGCTTTGCCAATTTGGCAATTTGGCCCTTCTCTTCTTTTTTTCCTCTTTTCTTCTTTATATATAAGTTTAGGGATTTACAATTTCAGTCCCTAAACTTATATTTCTTTGACTTTTGGCCTCGGGGTTGACTTGGGTTGACTTTGTCTTTGACCAGTTGACTTTTCTGTTGACTTTTTGACTTGATTGACTTTTCGGCTTCGATTTGGCTTTGTCTTTCACAGTCTTTTCCATTCTGAGTCCGGTTTTGTCGTTTTGGCTTTGTTTTTCGTCCTTTTCTTAGTTATCCGTTCCTGCACAATACAATTAGCAAAACAAGCATATATTTGGCATTTTAAGTCCATTTTTGGTTATTTTAGCTCGTTTTTAAAGGTAAAAGGTATGTGTATTTAAGCACATACCAAACATACACACACTCTACCACCGGCACCAGTAGGGCCATCTGGTAGAGTTGTGCATGGTTTATTATTTAAGGGGCTTTTCCCCTATTTGCTTATCAACCATTTTGGGCTTATAAACAGCTTATTTCAATAAGCTGTTCTCACCTTTTTATTTTTCTTAGGATTCTAACTGTTTAATGCACTTTTCTTGAATTTTTTAGATTTTTAAAAAGTTGTTTAGTATTTTTAATTAATTATTTTCATTAAAACTGTTTTTAAATCATAAAAAAGTCAAAAAAATATAATACTTTTTTCTAAATTTTTTATTTATCATTTAGGACTTAGGAAAAATAATTTTGCTTTTGTAGGGTTAAAATTTTAGAATTTTGTTTTTTAAAGAACGGGATTTGATCCCGTTATGGTTTTTCTTCGTTTTTTCACTTTAAACGCTTTTGTTTTTGGTTAAGTTTTCTTAGTTCTTGCATTTTAGTCATTTAGGGTTTATAAAAAGTTAAATAATCACTTTAGGATTAAATTTTGATAATTTAGGTTTTAAGTCGCGTTTTTAGGATTCCCGTTATCGTTTTAGGGTTTTAGCTCTTATAACTTTCGTTTTTAGTTTGCCTTACTTATTTTTCCCGTAGAATTATCAAATCCAATAAAATCTTTGATCATTCAAGCATAAATTCCAAACCGATTCTCAATTTTCAAATTCGCGGCCTCGTTGGGACATAACGACCCGGGTCCGGTTTTAAACTTTGTGGATAACGAAGCGAGAAACCAATACTTCCGGATATATATATTTTTATTTGTGAATTTAAACTTATTGCTTTTTGGATTTTAAAAGTGATTTTTTTGTTTTCACCTATATTATATTATATATATAGTATAAATTGTTACATTAATTTTTGGCGCCGTTGCCGGGGAGGCCGTGAGACGATTATCGAGTTGAAGTTTGTTGTGCCTTGAAGACCCTTTCTCGTGAAGTTATTTTCTTGTTATAAAAATATAAAAATACAAAAATATTTTATTTTCTCGATTTTTGTGAATATATTATCAAATAATCATAAATACTTTTCCTAAAGTATTTAAAAACAACCAAAGATTTAAAACTTGCCTTTTGTGTCACTTGCGACGTACGACTCACCTTTAATTGATTAACAAACTATAAGAGGGGTATAAGGAGGGTTGTTCCGAGGAACTACGACCCTAAAGGAGAAGGTTTTTAATAGCTTCGCGCTTTCCCGCTCCTCCGCTCCTTTGTGCGTTATTCTTTTAAAGAGCTACCGTGAAGCTTGTTGATTAATTGGTTTAAGTTGTCTTATCTCGTTTTGTCCTTTAATAAAATGAATTGTTTAATAAACCTAAAAAATCAAAAATAATCTTTTTTTCTTCTTATCCATTTAATTATTTTCTTAACCATCTTAATTGTTTAATTCTTATGGCATCTCTCGATTATCGTTTGAATCCCCTCTACACGATTAAAGAATGCTCGTCTTATGGAGCTTTGTACACTACAGACTATTGTTGTTCTAAAGGAGGTCTCGTAGACAAGATCATTTGTAAAACACCCGACTCGTCTCAACGACCCCCTCAGAATTGTGCAAGGTGTGGAAACCCGGTTGATGGTCCGTATTGTCGAGGATGTGCTCTTTTACGAAAGAAATTCAAGGAAGATTTGTTTACATATTGTGTTGAAAATAGAATTTTCCAAGACTTTCAAGATACTTCCGAGTCATCCGATGACAATACCAACGTTGTTAATGCTCCTCAAGAGCAATTCGTTGTCAAACAGGACCCCGATAAAAATTCCTCGCAAAGTCCTCCACATATCGACCACCATTGTTGTTACGAGTGTGGTGATTTGTTAGACGATATCTTTTGTCAACGATGTACTTGCAAGTCTTATAAGAAAGGTGCTCATATTGGTTATAATTTTCCTCCAAAAGTTCCGATTATCTTCAATCCGAAACCATGCAACAATCAAAATATTGATGAGCTCCCACAAACTTTGCCAAGTTTTAATCCGACATGCTATTCTGAAAAAGAAAATTCATTACCTTATGTTTCAAAACCTAATTTCGTTGATGATTCTCCTAATGTTTTCAACCCACCTCCGCAACCCCCGACGTATTCTTGTGAATTTTGCGGGAACAATGCTCGTTATGGTCACTATTGTACACCTAAAGTTCTGTTTATCTATCCGAAACTGTGTTACAATCAAGACTTTAATTTCCCATAAGATTTTCATAATTTTCAACAACAATATCTTTGTTGTGAAAATTGCGGGGTCCCTCATGAAACTTACCTGTGTCAGCCATTGAATGAAGACTATTATCATGAGCAAAATTCTTGCTATGATTCTAATTCTTTCGGTTTTGACCAATTTTAACCCCCGTAAGATACCGTCAATCATCCAATCTTTAACGCTCAAAATGAGCTTTTCAATTCTCAAAATAAGCTTGTGGAGCAATTGACATCCTTATGTGATATGGTTGGTCAATATATATATAAAAGAAGGAAGAAGAAAATCAAATTGAAGAAGAACAAGCGGCTAAAGCTCGATATTGGAAGATTCCCATTTGCTACGATGATGACGATGACGAGGAAAGTTCTATCCCTTTGAAAGATATCATTATTTTTGGACTTCCTCCGTGTGTTGCAATCACACTCGCTTTATCAACCGAAGATCTCGTTGACTCTATCATAATGGAGGATGAGCATCTTGACACTATTCTAGCAACGGAATCAGACGAATTCATAAAGTCTAGTGTTGAGAACCTTGTCCAAAACCCAAGTGAGTCTGAGGATTTCTCCGATATCGAAAGTGAGTGTGATGTGCCCGTTTGTGATAATTTTACGACTTTTTCTAATCCTCTCTTTGATTCTGACGACGATGTTTCCTCTAGTGACGACGAGTCATTTTCTGATGAGGACGTTCTGAAAGAAATTTATTCGAACCCTCTTTTCGATGAAGAAATCATTTTTGTTAAGATTGATGCTTTGATCATTTCTAAGATTGATTCTCTTATCGAGCAGTTCTCCGGTGAACTCGCTCATATTGATTTAATTCCACCGGGAGTTAATGAAACCGACTTTGATCTTGAGGAAGACATTCTACCTATGAATGCTCAAAGACAATGAGAAAATTGAGTAGCAACAACAGTTAATACTGTTGTTGCTGGTGCAATTGGCAAATGTACAAGTTTGCAGGATTAACTCTTTCAATGAGAACTTTTTTAACCAACTAAATGTATGTATCAAGACTTGCTTTAAAAACTTTGGACTCTAAACAGCTATAAATCTCTTTAAACTAAAAGTACTCCACAATCTAAAATGCCCTGGTGCAAATACAAGTTTATAACACTCTAAACTTTGGAATTCAACAATCTAACTATTAAAACCTGTTTAAACCTTGATATTAAGACCTAATTCAGCTATGTAAAAGGATTTGACAAACTAGGGTTGACTTTAGGAGTCAAAAACAGCTTTAACCAAACACTCCTTAATAGTGACTGTCAACACTAAGATGTACTTAAAATCCATTTCAAAGCTTAAACTATCAAATCCTTTTATCTACACTTATTTTAACTAAGCTAAGTGAACTAATTAAACACTAAAAAAACTAGCTTATGTAAAGAAATTAACTAGTTACTCTCCTAGCTTATCCAACTAATATTGACAGTCTTTAAGTAATAACACCTAATTGATTTTTAAATTAGAACAGCTTAAGGCATTTAAAAACTATCAACTAACTAAGCTATTTGAACAGGATTTATCACAAGGAAAAGCAAAAGAAAAATACTGAAATAAGCTAAATGAATAAGCTGTGTAAATGCTATAATGCAATTGAGAAAATGAAACCTGAGTTTTGAAGAATCTTCACACTTAAGCTATCCAAGAGAAGAAACTTAAGTGTTCCTAATGGCTTCCAAAGCCTCTAAACCTGAGCTTAAAGCTCAATAAGCTTCTAAGAGCTTATTAATCCTTGTAGCTTCAAAGTGAACTCAAAACACCTCAAGTAATCATGATTTAGATGTAAAATGATTAGATTGAGTAAATGAATTACTTAAACACAAAATTTGACTTAATTTGAGCTCATGAACAGTAATAAGCTCAAATGAGCTTATTGAAAGCTTAATGAGTGAAAATGGCTTAAAATTGAAATCAAAGGACAATTAAACTTGGAAACTGAATGTGATTACTCAAATTTAAGAAGTACAAGCTGAAAGAGAGAGAGTACAAGTGCTTAAAACGTATTGCTAAAAATTTGAAAGAAAATTGCTTAAAATCGAGAAAATACAAACTAAAAATTAAAACACATACATCAATCGAAAAAAATGAACCCTATCAGTCCTATTTATAGAGGATTGATGAAGAGGAGTGAAGAATTCTCGAAACTTCCCTTTAATCTTGGCACTTGATCAATTTCGAGCAATTCCTAGCCGTTTGATGAGTTTTGTGAGGTGTTCCATCCAATTAGGGATTGACACGTGGTTGATATGATGTGGAGGTGGATGTAGAACGAGCTTGAGTGATAAAGAGGAGCGGGGGAGTGTGGATTTGGTGATGGGGTTGTTGTGAAAAAGGGCGGGAAAAACTGTTGAGTTTGTTAGAGTGGTTAGAAACCGCGTTTTCTTGTTTAAATCTTTGAAGAGTTGGCACAAATGGTCCCTGCGATTGCCCCGTCCAAATT
>BQNB010008072.1:0-60156 GCA_026074375.1 Tanacetum coccineum
CGAGTAGAGCTGGGAAAGGAACAAGCTTAACAAACTAAACTCCAAAAATCAAATGAAACGTGGGCTTTTAGATCAAAAAAGCACACGTTTTGTAGCTTTTTACCACAAATCAACCACTAAACACCCCTTGGCTCGTGATACCACATGTTATCCCACTAGAGAATAAAGCTAGAATGTAGAGAGAGAAAGTAGAGAGAGAAACAAGGATGGAATATTAGATTTTTAGAGAAATGGTGAGTTACAAAAATGAAACAAATGCAACCAACACCCTCTCCATGTGTGGAGAGGGTTTGTTTTATACCCCTTGCCAACTAGTAGGCGTATGGGCTTTCTACTTGGGTTGGGCTTGGCATATCTTGGGCTTTGAGCCCGAAACACGGACAATATTAGATTACAATCCAAGCCCGTTGAACCCGACTAGCCTATTACAATACAAGACCTAGTTTGACTTTCTAAGACCGATAACATTCTAGTTTGACTTAATATAATTAAGGCTAACAATAATCTTTAATAAGCTGTTTCCGCATAAGGATCCAAGAGCTTATCTAAAAATAAGCTCAAAGATCCCTGTAGGGACTGTTTGGATCTCAGGTTTAGTCAAGAGCTTATTTCAGTTTTAATAGCTTATTTTCTTAAACTTTTACTTAATTTGTTCTAAAGTTTGCTTAATATGTTAGTTTAATTTAGAATTGAGCTTATTAAGTTAGTAGTGTTAGCTTATTAGCTTTTTCATTAAAAATCCAAAAGTACCAAGAGTATCCTGTAGCTTTTTCTTAGTGCTTTTTAAGTGCTTAATTTGATTTCAAAATGTGTTTTGCTTATTAATTTAAGTAGATTTTTAGCTATACTTTAAGATAATGTTAAGCTTTTTGTTGTAAGGATCCATTTTAGTGCTTAGAATTAAGCTTAAAGTAGCCCTCAGGAACCGTTTGGTTTTAAAGTTTTCATTAAGTGTTTGCTTTATTTTCCAGCTTATGGCTTATTATTTTGTGCTTAATTCTTTTCAAGTTAGCTTAATAGGTTAGGGTTAGCATTAAAGTAGTTTTTTTTAATCTTATTTTTGCTTATTTCAGCTTTTTGAGTCTTTAAGTTTTGAAAAAAGCCAAAAATAGTAGTTAAGTAGTTTCTGTCATATTATAAGCTGTTTAACAGCTTATTTAGGGCTTTTCATAAAAAGTTACTTTTATTAAAAATGCTTAATTTTAGCTTATCTAAAACTTTGCTTTTATAAGTTTTCAAAAATAAAAAAAAGTGATAAGGTGGAAATCGGGGGTGAGCAAGACTCGAACCCCCCGACCTCAACACCCTCAACCCCTTTTATAACACACACCTCCACTACCAACGCGCCCTGGGGACTTTTTCATTATATCTTCGCAAGATCTATTTCTTATATATGTTTCCTCTTTTTTTTTGTCTATAAGCTGTTTTTAGCTTATTACACAGCTTATTCGATAAGCTGTGTAATCAAGCTTATTTTTCCTAGGTTCTAATTAGTATAAGCTATTTTTTGTATTTTTTCTAGAATTTTTATAGATAGTTTAGTATTTTTAAACATTTATTTTTATTAAAAACTTTAAAAAATCATAAAAAATAGAAAAATAATCAAAAAAATATAAATCTTTTTTAGAAAATTTTCTTTTATCATAAAGTTTCTAGGAAAATTAGTTTTGCTTTCTTAGGGTTTAATTTGCAAAATTTTGATTTTTAAAGAACGGGATTCGTTCCCGTTCTCATTTTTCGTGTTTTAAAGCTCATTCCAACTCCGTTTTTGTTCTAGTTTTCTTTAAACTTACTTTTTAGTCAATTAGAGTCCATTTAAAAAGAAAATTTTAATTTAGGTTTAATTTTAGAAATTTAGGGTTTTTAACCACCGTTTAGGGTTCCCGTTTTACGTTTTTAGTTTAAGTTTGATTTCCCGTTATTTGTTTTCGTGCTTAATTGTTATCATTTGCTTATTTTAATTTGTAGAAGTAGATAATCAAATCAATCTTTGTTTCCAATTCAAATCATTGTCCGAACAACAAACGTGGTTTCAATTTCACAAATCGTTGGGGAATAACGACCCGGGAATCATACTTCCCGGTTAATATACGTATAATATTATATATATATTTGAAGGTTTTCCTTTTTACCTTTGTCCTCAAGGGTAATTTGGTAATTTTCCATCATATTATATTTTATCATTACGTGTGTTGGTTTACTACCAATCAGTTACATTCTACCCCCTTAAAAAGAATTTCGCCCTTGAAATTCAACTAGTACTAGAGCTAAAGAGATGCGGATAGTTAAGTCTCATTTGATCTTCACGCTCCCACGTGAATTCAAGTCCACGTTTCGAATTCCACCGAACCTTGACAATGGCAATTCTACTCCGCTTAAGCTTCTTGAACTCTCGTTCTAAAATTTCCACAAGTTCTTCCATAAAATTTAACTTAGCATCAAATTGGATCTCATCCAAAGGTACTTGCAGTGTTGGATCAGCCAAACACTTCTTAAGGTTCGGCACGTGGAACGTGTCATGAACACCATTCAATTCCTCAGGTAACCTAAGTCTATAGGCTACCGAACCAATCCGCTCAGTGATCTCAAAGGGTCCAACAAACCTAGGTGCTAGATTCCCTTTCTTCCCAAAGCATACTACACCCTTCCAAGGAGACACTTTGAGCAAGACATACTCACCTACACCGTGGCCGACTCTTTACATGTGCAACCGGCACATTGGCATAGGGCCACCACCCTAAAAGGGCTACCAAAAAAGTTGGAAACATTAATTTATTATACGTATATGTATGTACTTTTTAATCAGTGTCCCAATGCAATAATACTTGGAGCAAAAGATGGAGTAGACCAAGAGTTGGTGAGGCCCAATATCAAATAATATATATACATAAAAAGTCCAAAACTTGTCTCATTAGATAAATAGAGAAAAAAAGCTGCTCTAAGCAGTTTCGACTTTGGGGAATCGGAGGTAAAGAGTGTTTCGGAGTTACGGATATATTTTTTTAGTATTGATTCTATATCATCCCATTATCTTAAATTCCTTATACTTTTTCCATCAAACGACCACTCGATAGCATATTAGCACTGATAGCTATTGAGAATGACATATTAGAGAGTGTCAACTATGATGATCTAATTAACAACTTTGCTTCTAAGAATGCTAGAAGAATCACACTATTTAAATAGTTAATTTTGATTCTTGTAACTCGGTTAAATGTTTCTTTTATTATCGTTGTTTCATTTTTTTGGAATATTAGTAATAATTTTTACGTATGATCAATGGATATTTTTATTTATATGTTAATTTTTGGTATTTAATGGGGCCTCCGTATAATCATGGCACAGGGCCACCAAAATCCATTAGACGAGCCTGACCTACACTAAACTCTAAGGGTTTTCTCCTTTGGTCCGCATAACTCTTCTGACGATCACGTGCAACCTTAAGCCTTATCCTTAATCTGCGAGATCTTCTCGGTGGTTTCTTGCACTAACTCGGGGCCTATCAATTGTCCCCTTCTAACTTCTGCCCACATAATCGGTGAACGACCATCACCCTTACCAAAGGAACCTATATTTGATCCAGGTAGTATAAGGTTCCATAGCTCCTACGTTCTCTCATCTCATCTAGTCCTCTCTGCAATCTCGTAGACTCATCAGATGCCTCCTTCTGAGCCGCTAGTATCTTACCCTTGATACTCGACTGAAGGGTCATATTCATAGATCTAATTCTCTTAGGTTTGATCCTCTCCTTTCTACTCAATGCGTCGGCTACTACATTCGCCTTACCAGGATGGTAACGAATTTCGCAGTCATAGTCGCTGAAAAGCTCTATCCAATGACGTTGACGCTTGTTCCGTTCCTTTTGGTTAAAGATATGCTAAAGACTCTTATGGTCGGTATAGATGACACTCTTTGTTCCATACAAGTAGTGTCTCCAGATCTTAAGTGCAAACACAACCGCACCCAATTCTAGATCATGGGTGGTGTAGTTTTTTTCTTATGGATTGCAACTGCCTAGGATGCATTGTATCCACCTACCTCTTTGCATCTACACCAACCCGAATCCTAACCCGATGCAAGTCATATACACCATAAAATCTTTTGGTCCATCGAGGAGAGCTAGAACAGGTGCATTACACAACTTGTCCTTCAAAGTTTGAAATGCCCTTTCCTGTTCCTCGTCCTAGTCAAAGGTCTTACTTTTCTGAGTCAAAATGGTCAAGGACTTAGAAATCTTATAAAAATTTCTCTATGAACCGAACGATAATACCCTCCAATCCTAAAAATTAACGAACTTCAAACGGAGTCTAGGGCTTCTCAATTCTATAACAGCCTTCAAATCTTATTAGGGTCTACATGGATACATCTCATTAATCACATGAACCAAGAAAAAAAAAAAAAAAAAAAACCCCCCCCCTTTGGGTTTACTTCTCGCAACCCGAATTCGCACTTGGAAAACTTAGCATACAGTTTCTCTTCCTTAAGCAATTCCAAGACTAGCCCTAGGTGCACTTCATGCTCTTCTCGGGTCTTAGAGTAAATCAAGATGTCATCAATGAACACTATCAAAAACTTGTCTAGATAAGGCCTACATACTCGGTTCATCAAATCCATAAATACCGCTGGTGCATTAGTCAGGCCAAAGGGCATTACTATGAACTCAAAATGTCCATAATGAGTTCTAAACGTGGTATTTGGAATGTCATCCTCATGCACTCTTAGTTGGTGGTATCTGGACCTAAGATCTATCTTAGAGAAGTAATGCGATCCTTGCAAGTGATCAAATAGGTCGTCTATCCTAGTGAGTGGATAACGATTCTTGATGGTCAACTTGTTCAACTCTCTATAATCAATACACATCCTAAATGATTCGTCCCTTTTCTTCACAAATAATACCGGTGCTCCCCAAGGTGATGAGCTTGGTCGAATGAAACCCTTGTCTTGGAGTTCTTTGAGTTGACCCGACAACTCCTCCATTTCAAAAGGTGACAATCGATAGGGAGATTTCACGACTGGTAGTGCTCCAGGGACTAACTCAATCCGAAATTCGATTTCCCGAATAGGGGGTAATCCTAATAGGTCATCCGGAAATACCCTGAGAAAATCTCTCACCATGACCATCTCTTCTTGTTTCTGTTCCTTGGCCTTAGCACTCATTAAATGTCTCGCTTTCTCTTCCGGTCTTTCTCCTATCACTCTAAGCACCTTGCCATCTAGTAGGGGTATTCTAACTACTTTCTCATGACAGATTATTTCATCCTTGTGGTTAGACAACTAATCCATGCCTATGATCACATCAAAACTCCCACTTCCAAATGGTATCAAATTAATGTCAAACACGTGGCTATCTATTTCTAGTTTGTAACCCTTAATGACCTTATTGATTTCTACTAGCTTTCCGCTAGCTATCTCAATCTCATAACTAAATCCTAAATCATTAGGCTTTATGCCTAACAAGGGTATGAACGTAGTGGAAACAAAGCTATAGTCGGCACCAAAGTCAAATAAGGTTGTGGCATAATGATTGTTCAAAGTGAATGTACCCGTCACGATGTTCGGGTCCTGGCGAGCCTCCTTAGCTCCCAACATAAATGTCCTCCCACGTGCCTGTTTACCATTGTTCCTACGACCTTGACCCCCATTAATAGCTAAAGCTTGGTTTGGACGGTTTACTCCTGGCCCTTATGCTCGGTTCAACCTAGGACATGCTGACTTCTAATGATCGGTACCTTTACACTCAAAGCATGCTCCACGAGCAACTGCTGGATTCCTAGCATTTACTGGGTTCACATTCCTAGGCACCACTCTACAATCCTTAGACAAAGATGTCTATGGGCGTTATACTTAAAACAAGTAGACAGGGTTGTGCCTCGGGTGGATGGAAAAATTTTTACAGTTTGGTACACTTGGGTGCCGTACCCAGTTGTTCTCTCGCGTAACTAGGATTTGTGGTTATAGCAAAAGCATTTTCAGTCCTAGTTCTCTTGTTATCATCCCTCTCATTCCTATCCTTGCTAGGTTCTCCCCCATTTCTTCTCTTCTCAAGGTTCTTTTTTATTGATCTATTCCTAATGGCTTCATCAGTCAATGTGCCAGCAATCTGCACCAGCAAAAAAAAAATTTTTATTTTGAATGGTCGTATGGCCTCTCCATTATCGCCACCATTCCTCGGATCTGTGGGGCAAAGCTATACACGTACCTCTCAATATTTTTGTTTTTTAGGGTTACTAAATGAGGAACTAACCTAGCCAACTCATGGAATCTGTCAACATACGCAGCATGGCCAGCCCCGACCATGACGTGATTCCACAACTCAGTTTCCAACTTTTGCATCTCATTACTCGGGCATAATTCCTCCCTTATTAAAGTCTTAAAGTCTTCCCAAGCCATACCAACAACAACCTCTTGGCTTCGTGTGTGAATTTGAGAGTTCCACCACGTTAAATCCTTACCAACAAATAAACTAGTAGTGTACTTCACCTTTTGGTCATTTCCACATCCACTCATATCCTGAACTGACTCTATCTTTTTGACCCAACGAGTGTAAGCTATAGCACCTCCCTTCTGGTTATACTCCTTAGGGTTACAAGCTAAGAACTCCTTATATGAACAGCCCCCTCGGCTGTTGTTCATAATGACATTCTTGATATTACCTTGAATGTTGTCATTGACTACATTTCCATTCTGGTTCCTATCATCTCCCTAATTGTTTCCTTGGTTGCCTACTTAGGCTAAGATAGTGGGAAGTAAATTCTGCAAATGTTGTGCAATGATAGTGGAAAAGTCGGAGACTCCATCAACACCATCATTCACTTCACTACCTTGACCACCTACTTGGATACCTTTACCATCAATCCTACCATTACCCTGATCACCAGATCGACCTCTAGTTCTACCACCTCCTCTACTAGTCCTTCGTCCTCGTGGTGCGGTAGTTGCCCGGCCAGCACTTCGTGTCATCATCCTTGGCGACATTATCTACACGAGGGAGGATATAGGTAACGTAGGTAGGCGGAATGGTTAATATATATAAGATAACTTAATATACTATAATACGCATAATACGGTCCTAAGGTGTCAACACCTATTTGTGTGAACGATATAACTAAATACACCTATGTCGTGATACGTTTATAACTACGTTGGCCACCGTATTTATACCCGTATCCTTTCCCAATTGTACTCAGTATTGAGCTCACACATTTCCATGATTGACTTAACTAATATGATAGACGATACATACGTGCAAAGCAAGTAATAGGCACACATAGATCCTATTATGCAACTATATGAAGGTTCCTAGGTTATAGTCTAGGCCAAACCACCTAGTTCTCTATAACCTTGGCTCTAATTACCAATCTGTCACACCCCGACATAGGCGGAAACTTGGGTATGTGATGAAGAATGATCAATCATAACACAAGATACAAAATAGAGAAAACTATAATGCATTAATGAAAAGTGTCATGATGACCTTCAACCCTAAATACAGATTTGAGTGAAGTCCCAACAAGAACACATCAAATAGTCACCAAGTATTACAACCAAAAGTGCTTAAAAATAAGCCAAATAAGTCACTAACCAAAATAAGCTAAATAGCAAATAAATGTTTTTCAACCATCACAACCACGACAATAAAACTACAAAACCTTAACCCTATTTTCTTTGAGTTCGAACCATACACGCAACCTTATTACTTTTTGTAAATTTTTCGTGATCGTTTTTTAACAAACGCACCATACAACTAGCTTCTATGCATCATTAAACACTCAAAAGTACAAGTTAAATAAAAATTTATAACACTTATAAAGAGGGTTTTAAGAAGCGAGAAAGAACGCAAACCAACTACCCAAACGTAGTTTAAATAATAACCCGAACACTAGAATCAACCCAAAACTTCTATATCTTCATGTTCTTGACCAAGTTTATCAAAAATGTATGTGTTTGTGTGTTTTGTGTATTCGGCCGAACCAAAAAAAGAGATAAAGAGAGAAATTATTTCCAAGGTTCATGCACTATGTGTGATCTAGGTTAGGACAAGAATACATGTACCCATGCTAGGACAAAGGAACCTAAAAACAAGCCATGTTGTCCCCTTGTTGGTTCGAACCAGATATGGATCCTAGGAGGGTTCGGTTTGGTTCGTTTTGTGTTAGTTTCTCTTAAAACTCAAAAACCTCGACTTTAACATATCACCCGAATTTGCTTAATATTTTTATTAGTCTTAAAAATACTTTTCTAAGAACTTACAATATTTACATGACATATTTCCCAATTAAACTTCCCAAAACTCATTTTGAACATTAACGGACGTGTCGGGACTCGTTTTCAGCATTTCAAGCTATTCACGGGACAAACCTTCTGGAACATAATCAACATAATAAAACCTCTAAAAAGGATTATTATACACAATACAAACATAAAATACCTCAATCACACTAATTCACCACCATCAATACGGTACAAGTTCTAATGAAACTGATAATAGTCAAAAAGTCAAAGGACTAAATTAGAACATTTAAATTTCACGAAAGGGAAAGGGTTACATTTTTATTTTCATCAATATCAAGTTTTAAATTTTCAATTAAGTTAGCAAGCTCAACACGCTTATCTTCATCATTAACATTAGCATTCTGGTCATCCTCAAATTCATTATTACACATATCTGAGTGATCAGGAATGACATTACTATCGACCGTTTCCATCACATATATGTCATTAATGGTTTCAGGTTGCTCAGAATGTTGTCTCTCTTTGGCAAACACATTATATTCATTGTTAGTTTGTACCTGTTCCAATGGCTCAGTTTCATAGGTAGGTCTAAAGTTGTCATCAGTGATGTGTAGAACCTCCTGAATCTTTGCCATGTACATATAATGTGCTTCCAGTTCTTGCTTATATGGCTCTTCATCAGTGTCATGTAGCCTATCACTCTGCTCAGTACTTAAAGGCACACCTTTCTCTTCTTACATGCACATCATCATCTTTTCCTTGTGGTAAGAATAGTCTTTTACCCGTTTTGGTTTCCTGCACTCCTTAGCAAAATGACCATACTCTTTGCAGTTAAAACACTGTATCTCAGTCTGCTGAACCACCTGATTACCTACAGTCTCCCTAGCCCAGCAACTTTTACCGTTCTCTAATTCCCAAACTGCCCAGTCTGTCTGTCATTCCCGGTTCTTGGAGTAAAATCCACATTCTTTTTTCTGGAGTTTAATGAGGTTATGATGTTGTTATTGGTAGGTTTGTAGATATTTGTGAAATACTTAGAAATAAGTGCTATACTCTTCTACATATCCTTATCTCTCTAAGCCTGTTCTAGATCACTATCATATTCGGATACAGATAATGATGGAGGTGTTCTTGCTTTAGTAACTTCTTTGCCTTTTGTTCTGGTGGGTGCATGAGAACTGGTTGATGATGTGTGTCTGAAGGATGTGGTCTGGTTTGTATGAGGTTTTGGTGCATGATAGTAGTTATCATTAGGATACTGTTTTGCAGCAACAACAAGTGCGAGAGGATTTGCATTCCTGGCTATCTTTTTAGCATGGATTTCATTGACTTTGTTCTGGTATTGTTTTAGAATGTCAAAGAGTTTGTGGTATGATTCTTTATCCAATTTAATAGTTTGCTTGACAACCGTCACAAATCTTGACCATTCTAGCTGGAGTTGCTATAGAAACTGAACGTTAACTTGCATAGTAGCAACTTCCAACTAGTTTCGTACCATTTCATTCATCATTTTGTAGAACCTTGAGTAGTATGATTCAATTGACTCCCCATCTCTTGAAGTAAACTTGTCAAACTCCCAGAAAAGTTTGGTCTTGACATCCTGCTTGTTAAGTGACTCACCTTGATGTAGTTATTCAATGGCTGTCCATATTTCTTGGGCTGTTTTGTATGCATCAACTGTGGAATAAATTTCATCACCGATTCCACTCAAGATCATATGAATTGCTTCAGCTTCAGCATCAATATAAGCATGATTTTCAGGTAATGTGTTCTCATATGTTTCTTGAACAGTATACTCAGGTATAGGTGGGTCTATTTCTGTTGTTGGTTTTGCTAGAACAAGGACTCTTGTCATTACATATGGACCATTGAAGATACACTTCTTCAACTCTTTCATGTTAGGCTTCGTGTCAACATATCTCATGAAACGTGATTGCCATTGAGCATATCTTCCCGTTGCAAGCATTGGTGGACGGTCTTTGGAACCTGCTGCCATGATGTCATTGTGCATTTGACTGTTGTTGTTTGGAGTAGTCATGATGAATGATTGATGTGTTATGAATGATGTAGTTGTAGTGAAAAATGATATATCATATCGTTTTAATAATTAATGTGTGTTGTGTAATTGTGATGTTGTTTTGATTGATTGTGATGTAGTTTTAAGTGTTTTTTATTGTAATTGAAGTTTGGAATTTGTTTAGAGAAGGATGCTTAAATCGCTGGTTGAATGATGCCCAATTGCTACTTTGATCAGGATAAATCGCATGTTTTTGAGGTCAAATCGCATGTTTTGATCAGGACAAATCGCATAATTTTTCAGCTCAAATCGTAGAATTTTCAAGTCAAAATGCATAATTTTTCAGCTCAAACCGCAGAATTTTCATCTCAAACTGCAGAATTGTCAGGTCAAATCACTGAATTTTTTAGCTCAAACCGCAGAATTTTCAGTTCAAACCGTAGAATATTTTAGCTCAAACCGCATAATTTTTCAGGTCAAGCCGCAGAATTTTCAGGTCAAACCGTAGAATATTTCAGCTCAAACCGCAGAATTTTCAAGTCAAACCGCAGAATTGTCAGGTCAAACCGCATAATTTTCAGTTCAAAGCGCAGAATTTTCAAGTCAACCCGCAGGACGAACTGACCATACCGCAACTTTTGCCAAAAAGCATACACGACCAAAAAATACCTAAAACACACAATTTTTAACGTTTTTTCTTGATTTTTTTTAAAACTCACTATATCTAAGCTATATCTAACATAAAAACACAAACTTTAACATTTTTAACATCAAAATTTTTCCTCTTTTATTTTCGAGTATAAAACTTAAAAACATAAGATTTTGCTTAGTTTTAAACAAGATAAAGGCACACAATCACATGATATCACCCTGTGACAACTGATATCAATTGTAAGACTTAATATATCATTTCACTATCATTTATATACACGATATATTCTAGAAGGAACTTAATTGTTTCCCAAGTCTCAAAGTGACAGAGAAGTTAAAGAGCAACCATCTGGCTTTAAGATTAATTGGTTGGAGTCATAGGGAGTCAATTTCTATTGATATGGGAATTTGGTATCTATTGCTCTTTTTATATTCTTTTACTACGTAAATAGAGCAATAATGCAAAAGGTACGGAAAAGAACGAAAAAAGGAGTGAAATAGTGCATTCAGAGCTTCAACACGCGGTATAGACTTCAAATGATATACGAAGTATAGACCTAGTAGATCACAAGACTTGCACACGAGACCATACGGCGTATACTATTACACATCCATATGCCATAAGAGAAGATTATGAAACACGCCTAAGTGTTGGAAGACCCATACATCGTATGACGTTTAGGTTCACACCCACACGCCGTATACTTGAAGATTTATTTGAAGTGGCGTGGTGTTTAAGTCAGGCATACAAGTATACGTGAAAGACTATAACGGCATACAGGGGTTTATGCATGCCGTATCGACTGACCGGTTGGGTTCAACTTTATAAATATCGACGTTAATGCTCATTACAGGCACATTTTCCTTAACCCTAGAAGAGCACCAACGATTTCCAATGCTTCTCCGTCATTCCCAAGGCCGCAATCATCATAGAATTGGAGATCTAACATATCATAAATAGTTTTACTTCAGTTCGGTTTGATTGTTATCATAGTCTACACTATCTTTAATCTTTAAAACTCGTTTATTGTTTTTTAATTTACTGTGATGGAAGGCTAAGCATTTATGTGCTTGCCTTCTTATGAACCTTATTTATCAGTGAGATGATTTATTGAGTTTATTGTAGCTTTGCTTTTGATGATTTATGAGTGTTTTTTTAGATTAAACGCCTTTGAGTTGATCACGGTTATCTGTTGATATGAGATTAATTAGTAGGTTAATTACTCAATAATATATTGGCTGATATCACTTAGTAGTTAGGATTATGGACAATAACCTAACGAGATTAAAAGTAGTAGACGATTGAGTTTAAGATTTAGTGGACATGCAATTTATCTAGGAATTAAGTGTAAGACAAAACACACCAAAACATGTCACATAGGTTAGTTGAGGTATTTAGTGCATAAACAATAACTAAGTTATCACCCATTAGCGTCACGAAATGTAGTTATTAGACATAGTGTGTAGGGACAAAGGGTCGAATTAGACTCGCACTACAAAATACCAACTAATGCATTGCTAAGTAGACACTACACTAAGGATTAAAATCCTCTCAAGTTGAGTCAAACATGATACATCATGTTCACCAATCACAAATTAGTTAAATGTATACAACTTTTTCTTTTAATGAAAATCAAGGACCCACTTATTTATTTCCCCTCACAAAAAACATAACATGATCAATCATGTTTGACCACAACTTGAGAGAATCTTTTTCCCTACAGTAATTGGTCATGTCGTTATTAGGTTTTAGAAATGGCTACACGAATACATCTATCATCTTATTGGTTAAAAGCTTTATTTCGTTTAATTGTTCATGTTGTTATTAGGTTTTAGGAATGGCTACGCGAATACATTTATCGCAAAAAAATTAAATTCACATATATTTCTAGCTTTTACGTGATAATCCATTATATTTTGAAAGGTAATTACGTAATTTGACTAGCTAAAAGCCCCCGTAAGCCCATTTCTATGAGCTTGGGCTTATGGAGGCTTATGGCTTATAAAAACATCCATAAACATGTATGACAAACAAGACTTATTTTATAAGCCGGCTTATTTTAAAAGCTCAAGTCCAATAAACCTCCAAAATCCCCTAACCAAACATAGCCTAACTTGTTAGATCGGTTTTATAAAACGAGATAATACACATTAATAAACGTACTTATGAATACTTAGAGCCCCAGGTATCATAACTTGGCAACACCAAGTTTTTGCTGCCACGTCAGTGCCACATCAGCATAACACCAACACCAACATCACTCCCCTAATCATAACACCACTCACCTCTTTGATATTCATGAAAACCCCCCCTAAACAATTTATATCATTCTTTTAACAACTAACCCTATTTCATTCATAAATAAACATACCAATACATTAAAAAAAACACATACGAAATTAAAAAAAAAATCATTCAAATAAAAAAATTACGAAATGTAAAAAAAAAACATTACAAATAAAAAACCTTACCGAAAAAAAAAATACATTACGAAATTAAGATAACTACTTCGTCTCCGACTTCGTCGACCTCAGTCACCCCAAATTATTTTTCATGTTGTTTTTGATCAATTTTTTTGCTATCGTGATCCAATAAGCGTCGTCTTCCGTCCAAATCCTTGGTGCTAGTAGCTGAAACCATCAACTTCCTCCCACCGCTTAGTGTGCGGTTTTCTTTTTCGGCTTGAGCTATCGAAAGCCCTTTTCGGCGGCTTTCTCTCTCCCCGTTTCAGACGAAGCTCCTGCTCCATTAGCTCCCCGAATTGGGTAGACGCGCTACTTCCACCGGTGCTCGCCGTTGCGTCGGATTTGCTTTTCTTTTATTCCTTTCTTGGCGGGCCGGTGTTTTTCCGGCGGCACGTGGTCGTGCAACGTTACCGAATAGATCCTCCCTTGCTACCCCTGGGACGTGTCCGTAAGTCAACTTGTTCCGGTGCGTCCCCATTTCGGGTGGAATCATCAAAACGGCCTAAAAGCATCTTCTTGAGAAAACGCGACCCCTCTATGCTCGTCATAACGGTAAATACTCTTGAGCCCGTTTTCAATAATCCCATCGTTTCGCCACTATTTTTTTCCCCAAACTTTTGGCCCGTTTGTACGCATCGTTGAACTTTGGCAATTGGCATTCAACGTATGCCATTTACTAGTCAACATATCCTTCTACCGTTTTGGAATTTGTATCGAATGAACTCGTTCAAGAACCCCGATACCCCAAAAATACCAAAACCGTGTCATTGCTTTTGTGACCTACCCGACATTATTATCTTCGGAAACAACGGCCACGTAACATGTATAGCAAGCAATTCCTTCTTCGACGGAAGCCAACGAGCCCCCGCTGCTACCACTTGCTCTTGGGCTCGTACTTCAAACATTTTTCCTTTTCGGGCCATTTTTTATTTTCCTTGCGACCTAACCAGCCATTTTTTTTGGCGAACGACTTGTTTGAGGTTGAGTGAGTTTTTTGGAAGATTCTGATGGAATGATGGTGTGGGTTATGTTGGAGATTATCCTAAATCAGACGGTTTAGGATTTTGTGATTGTTGCCATCGATTTAAAAAAGCCTTTGGTTGTTTTTCTGTTTGGTATTGTTGAAACTGTTCCGGCGTCATCGACCCGGGAGAGATTCATAAAACCGTTTGTTTGGGAAATTCAGACATTTTTTTATTGCTAAAAAGATGTATATTTGTATTTGAAGAGTGGTGAATTTGTATGTGAATTTGTATTATGGTAAATGTGTTGATATATAGTGATTAGTGAGAGGGGTAAAATGATTTTTTTTTTAATCTGACCGTTTTAGGGGAAAAAGAAAAATTTTTACGTGATAATCCATTATATTTTGAAAGGTAATTACGTAATTTGACTAGCTAAAAGCCCCCGTAAGCCCATTTCTATGAGCTTGGGCTTATGGAGGCTTATGGCTTATAAAAACATCCATAAGCATGTATGACAAACAAGACTTATTTTATAAGCCGGCTTATTTTAAAAGCTCAAGTCCAATAAACCTCGAAAATCCCCTAACCAAACATAGCCTAACTTGTTAGATCGGTTTTATAAAACGAGATAATACACATTAATAAACGTACTTATGAATACTTACACACACTGTCATACATAAACACTACATATTTTACTCACATATATATACTTGCACACACTTTCACCGAAGGTGTTTCGAAGTACTGTCTTTACTTTCAAAACAGGGTGCATTTTTTTTACATACTTGGCTCCACAAAATTCGATATTGTTGTTATACAATATTCGCATGTTGGTTTAAACTTTAAAGTGAGAGATACACGTGGGTGAATGGCTTTGGCATTTGAGATGAGGTCTAATGGTGAGATCAACGTTATACAAAAGAAACTCTACCTAACTTTTAAATGTTACTATAATGCAAGAAAATAAATATATAAATAATATCATTATTAAACAAAAACTTTGGCTTATAATGTCATACTTTTGTTGTGAAAAACCTTATCAATAAATAAACTGTTGTATGGTAGCGTATTTTATGAAATCCAGCTCACTTCTATACTAATTATCATTAAAAAACGACACCAACATGTATCGTTTTGTATTTGGGCTCACTTAAGCCTGGTGGGCTCTCAGTTTGGACCAGTTTTTTTTTTTTTTTTTTTTTAAGTAGTTAATATAAAAAAAATTGCTCGGCACAAAATAGGAAAAAAATAATACAAATTGATGTATTCAGATAAAAAAATACCCGCGACATGAGGCCTAACACATAAGCCCATATAAAAAAAAACAAACTATTAAACATGAGACCGAAAAAATAAACCCAATATAAAAAAAATTATTCGGCACAAAATAAGAAAAAAATTACAAAAGTACTGATTTAATCAAATAAAAAAAAGTATTCGCGACATGAGGCCCAACACATAAGTTTTTTTTAAGTAGGCAATATAAAAAAAATTGCTCGGCACAAATGGCTTATAATTCATACTTTGTTGTGAAAATCCCTTATCATAAATAAAAAACTGTTGTAGTGCTAGATCGTTTTTATGAAATCCAGCTCACTTCCATTTACCCTAAAGTACAATAGATATACTACATTAATATTTTAACATTAACATAACACAAAGACTTTTGGCTTTTAAAGAGTCAGATTAATAAACGAATCAAACGCTCAACTACCAACAACACTTCACTCTCTACTCATCTATTTCGTAAATTTCATTTTTATTTTCATTTCACAAATATATCCTCATTTTTCAGTTTCCTTTCATTCCCAGATCTTCCTTTTTTTCCTTATTGTTTTGGACAGATGTTTAGATCTATACAAGATTACCTATTCTTGTTGTTAAATGTTTACTATATATTCTTGAGTTTCAGAATACTAGGTGCCGGATTGTTACTTTTAGCGCAGGTTCTCTTGAAATGCGTTATATCCGGTATCAAACAAAATATATAATCGGGTTGACATGTGGTTACACAACCAAAAGGGTCTACCGGTAACGCGCCTTTGCAGATGCTAAACAAACATACCGATGATTTTTGAATTGTTACAAGGTACAAACTTTGAATTATTTTTTTCCATTTATTTTGTTATATATTTTGAGATCTGCTTATGTTTACTATCAATCTGTTTATTTATAAGAAAGGTTTTTATTTCACATTTGAAATGGTATAAGTCTTGTTTGGTATTTTTTTTAAAAGAAACCCTAATTACCATAACAACCAATACAACACTCGTATCACCAAACTGGTCCAAATTTTCTTACCTTAAAAAAAAGTCTAGTGCGGACATTATACACCCCATGTGTTTACCAATGTTTTGCCAATAAATACACAAACACGTGGTGTTATTAGATAACTTTTTTATAAAAAAATACTTTGGTGCGGCTATTTCAGATTTGCACACAAACAATTAATTGTCATACAAATACTCTCACCTATCCCACTACCCTTCTACTTTTTCTACTTTTTACTTTCATTTCAATCTCATTCAAAGTGTACACGATTTCTAATCCATGTACCAAATGGTTGCTAAAAAAATTCACTGTTTCCATAAAAGTAAATCGAAAATTGATTTGTCACATTCTTTGATTTGGAGTGGTCGTTTTTTTTGTTGTGGGGTTAAGTATGTTGCGCTAATTGGTTGCGGTTTGGTCCCCGATTATTGAGTAAAATTATTTGAACTTTTATTATTTGTTGAAAGAAATGACTCAAGAATCAAGCTCATGTTACTCGTATAAAAATCTTTTTTTTTACCATTTTAATGTTTTAAATTATATAACAAAAGTATTATTTGCGTCGGTAAAGAAAATAAAATCATGTAATATTATTGTTATACATTAGGAAGATAGATTAATATTTACAGGACTTTGCCCTATAAAAATTAGAGCTAAACTGAAGTGTCCCTGTGTTAATTATCAAACCTTAGTGTCCTGGTTTATTTCAAACTATCTTTACTAAAAAAGAATGTATTGTTTTACCAATAATATTAAGTCAATATAGGTTAAAGAAAAGTTGACTACTCGCAAATAACATCCTTTACACCTAGATAATATATTGTTATTAAATTTGTTCAAACAAGAGTAATCCTTGTCTTAGCTGTTTAATTTTCTTCGCTACACACTTGCTCAAGTCCACGTGAACTAAAGTGCCATTTAAAAACAATTATCATACTTGGTGTATATGCATAACTACTTGCTCGAGTCTCGTTACTAAAGTGCCATTAAAAAACAATTATCATACTTGGTGTATATGCATAAATTCATAATTTTAAGAGACAGATTAGCATTATTATATTTTCTCATGCCACTGAGAAAAATCATTATTATATTTTCTCATGCCACCCGACCCGGACCCGAACCCGAAAATGAAGACTTATCGGGTCGGTTAGCTCGGGCTCAAAACGAAACTCGTGTCAGCAAGTAGTTAGAGCCGATAGAAAATTAAAACAGCTAAGACAAGATTATCTTGTTTGAACAAATTAAAACAATAATAGTAAGAATGTTTGATATTGCGTGAGTCAACTTGTTCAATAGCCTTGTTGACTTAATATATTCACGGTACACAACAGTAACATCATTTTTATATAAGTTTGACCAATGACTTAACATGAATAATCCACATTATTATTTGGTTATTTTTTTTTCTTTGACATCTATAAGACATCCGTAAATGCTTATTAGTTGAACGAACTACATAATGGAACTTTGTTTGAGACTAAGACTACACAATTAAATGAATGACACAACAATGGAGACGACCCCTTTTCTGTCTGCCACATCTCAGTTTTTCGTATCTCCTGGTCGACCTTATACAAAAGTGTTTTTACCGCTTACAAAGTGGCTTCTTACATTTTTTTCTTATGACATTAACAAGCGTAAAACTTTACGAAAAAAATGGTAAGCGATACAAATTAAAAAAAACTTATCTATTTATTTAAAAAAATTACATTTTTCTTTTCAATTTTCACACATACTAAATTATATTTTTCATGTACATCAATAAAATATAAAATTACACAGTTTTATCAAAACTCTAAGATAAAAAAAATTACAATACGAAAAAAAATAACGATACTGAATTTAAAATACAATACAATATTTAAAAATACAGTAGGGAAATTAAAAACAATACATAGCTAAATCAAAACGTAACCTTATGAAATTAATCTGATTCGTATTCTGAAATCATATATCACCGCCATAAAAATCCAATCTAAATACTCATCATGACTTGTTCTCATGTCTAGATTCTCTCAACCCCACTCTTTTTCAATCCCTTAGCTTCATTCTTCTCTTAATGTTTCTTTCCATTAAAGCTCTTCATCTAGATCTAGTTGTTGTTGCTGTTTCTCAGTAAGATATTCGTCACCTATCTTATGTTCATCAACTGATTCCTCTACCATTGGAAATGAAGAAATTGGAGACATGGGTTTGTGCGTATGTTGTTGTGATGACGAACCACCCATATTGGGTTGTGACCCGTAGTTGGGGTTTGTGTAAAGTTGTTGGTGGATTGCTTTGGGAAGTTTTTCGGGTGTCGGCGGATTGATTGGGGTAGTTTTTATGCGTTGTTACAGCGGTGGTAATTTATCGGGAGGTGAGTTATTCTTGAGACATTTTTTTGTATAAAATTGTGAAGAAAAGTGTCTTGCTAAGTACTTGAGAGAATAAATATGGTGATCTATTGGTTGGTGTGTTTGATGTATATATATATATATATTATATTATATATAAAGTTTCAAATATATATATATATAAAAAATATATATATACTATAAATATAGATATATATATATATATATATAAAACGGATAAAGAAGAAAATATACTAAATGGACTAAGATATCTCAAACGAACTCTAAAATGAGATAACTAATCGACATCTAAATATCTGAACGGTAATTCGAGAAGATTTTTGTTATTTGATTGTATTTGAGGAACTTAATACATTCTGGTGCGCAAAAAATACCCATTGCGCACCAAAAAATACGTGTCATACTACTATATATTTCGAATTCATAGATTTGATTTCATGCAACGTTTAGTGAATGAGCAATAAGTCATTTAAAAATTAATTGAATTTAAAATGAGGAATGAGAATTGTTAATATGTTTTAATGTCTAAATAATTTGTTTATATTTTTTTTGCATTTTTTGATTGCGAAACACCACTATAGCGTTCTAGAATGAGATGGATTAATGATATAAAATAAGCTGTTTGGAAATTAATATTTCCAACTCGTTAGAAGTTTGTTTACTAAGTCTAGAGTATTTGGAGTTAGTATAAATGTCCCATTTAAAAGATCATTGAACCTTTTTTGATACTTTCAGAGTCAGATCACTGACAATCAACAAGAGGTAGAACGAGACACCACACTGGAGCATCATGACTATACAATTTAATGTTTACAACAATAATACAAAGAAAATTATTGTAGATCGTAGAGAGAAAATTATGGAGTATGAACTAAAAAACTTAAAGGTAGAAGCTCAATTAAGCACATAAAAGTTCCTTTGGTACTAACGAATCTTAAGGCCTTTGCGATTCTAGAAGGACGTAGGTATTCATCTGAATCCCCTTTAAGAGATCGGGTATTTGGTCATAATGCAAGTGAATAATCTGTTCGTACATTTAGAAATAAACATTTGAACGGAGGGAGGATGCGCGAAGAGGAGTGGGTGTGTGGGGGGTGTATGAGAAGTGATGTAGGTATAAGATGGGTAGTTTATGGGATGTTTGGGATAGTGGGACATAAATATTAATTGATTTGTGAGATGTTTGTACGATATGAGTGTTTGGTTATTTTTTGTGGAATTTTTGTATTATTTGTGGGGAGGTTAGCCATGATAAGAGAAATAAGACCACATTAGAGCATAATCTTTAAGCCTCTATTGAAGTTGTGACTATGTATGTATTTAATCAATTTCTTCGTATAGTGGGGAGTGCATAATACTTGAGTAAAATTGGTTGAGATTATACGGAAAGTATTATCAGAGGAAACGCTGCAATTTTAATGGAGATTAATTCATTAACAGACGTGATGAGATGTTGGTGTGAGATGTGTTGTTTGAGGGTGTGATGTGTAATTTGGTGGGTTTTGAATCTAGGAAAAATTTTAAAAACAAAAGTAGTATTTCTCAGCATCTTAAAGGGAAAGGAAAAACAGTGGTCGGGGGATATGGGCGCTGAGAGAGTCAGTACAATCTACAATAGTCTTTTTATTAGGAGGGGGATTTCGGTATGTTTGAGTGTTCAATTAATATATATATATATAATATATAATTATATATATATATGATATATAGTATGAATATAATAATAGGGATGGGATCATGAGAGACAAACATAATTTTCGATGATGAAAACTCAGAAAAATCTCAAAACACAGTAGCCCATTAAAAACCAAGAATAGATGCCTAGATTGTATTTTTAAGGCCTAAAAATTGTTTTTTCAGACAAAATATGAAACTCGATTAACTCTCTGTAAAAAACCCAGAAAGAGAACATCCACAACAAAATAGTGCCCTAAAACGAAAACTTTGTATCAAGTAGCCTGATAATAAGTCTTAAGAGGCATCTGTTTGGTTTTTTGAGTTTTTTTATTATAGAAATACCGTTATATCGCGAAAGCATATTATGCCGTGAAAAAGCTAATTTTTCTCTAGAATACGCCCCCACCACCCCCCCACCCTAAATAATAAAAACTTTAAAGGGATCATTCTCTTCTTGGATTTTTTTCTTTTTAGGCTATTTGTATGTTTTTTCTGAGTTTTTCTGTTCCCTGGGTTTCTAGCAAAATAACGTTTTTCCCCTAGAACTTCATCCTATATATATATATATATATATAGTATATATTTTATATATTACTTATATATATTATAATTCTATATTATAATCCAATTTATATTCATTATTAATTATATCTATAGTATAGTTATATAATAACATTTAATATATCATAGTGAGATTTGCCTAGCAAGCCATATATGGATTTTTCCACTGTGAAATGATATATTGTTCCTAGGGGCACTTAGGGGCATGAAAAAATAATTTTGGTCTAGAGTCGTATGAGAGTCTTTTTGGAGGTCTTCGACCATGATGTAAGTTATAACAAAATTCCCATCTAGATCTAAAATTTGTTAATTAATTCAATATAAGTAGTCTTAATTTTATTTTACATTGTAATGTATTAAAAGTTCCAACCAGAGACTCGACGACTTGAGAATTGACGAAAACCTAGAGCAAAATCAAAATTGGTGGTTGATAGTTAACGTTCATTTTGTAGCTCATAGATTTTGTCTAGGCCTAATGACTTCGCACCACCTAATCCTATTAAAAATCGAATACCTAGGCGAAAACCGAGCGTACCAAATTATGCCTAATTCTACTACTATATTAGGAAAATGCGGTAAAAGAGATTGCTAGGAGTATGAATGGCTATGAATTAACAATTGTCGGGTTTTGGGAAAGTGTTGATATAAAATGCCTAGTTCACGCCATAGCAAATTATGAGGGTCGTATGAAAGAAATATGAAGATAATGATAAGGTGTTAATGTGATAGAGACATTAGGAATGGATCTCCGGTCTTCTGTGATGCAAACCCTAGTAGTTTTATGATGTGTGATACCGTAGTTAAGGATGGATACTAAGTGTTTCTGATGGATACTGTGTGTATGATGTCTGACGGAGGTTGTCCGATGGACTCTGTTGTGTCAGAATTTAAATGCATGATTAAATTTTCCACGGAGGATGATGCCAAGGATGATTCTAATTTGGGTTAAAATCTTCTGGTAGGTTATAATTCAATGAGTACGCCCCATCAAAATGGGCATTTTCCAGGTTTTTTCCACGCCTGATACACAAGTTAATATGGTAATTTTCAATTATCTTCTCAAATTGTTTACGTTATATTTTGTTGCTGCTTTCTAACGCATTCTAATTATATTTTTTTTAGGCGCCACAGTTCCAAGATCCGTTGATCACACCTTTTATAAATTCCCACAACTATTAAGAGAACAACAGTTTGATGTGTAAACCTATATTTTTTCGCACTACATGTTAATCTTTATTCACAACATTTTTTAGCTGCTTTTTATATAGGTGATGGAGAGACGTACCTGAACGAGAGAAACAACCTGGTAGGATAAAGAAGAAGGGATGGAATTTGTTGCCACCATATACACAACTACCTCCTACTACACCCCTCCACCAAAAAAGACGTCCTGAAAAAAAATTGCCAATCCGATGCCCGTGCCAAGAATGACAACCCCATTGTTAGTATCCGAGTTCATTGGTGCACAACAACAAACACCCTCCATGACTCATGAATTTCAAGCCTTTTACAATTCACCAGCTGTCGAACGTAGTGCTTTTCCATACTTCCTCAATTTTAGGGTATACAAAGGTTTTTGGGATCGCATTTTGTGTTTCACTGATAATGGGTACCTGGATGATTCGGTATGTATTATTTTAGTTAAGATTTATTTTATTAATTTTTTAGGTTCTCTAATATAGTCCATTTAATATTTTGTAGCATATCGAGGCTTTTGTACGATTATCGTGTAACAAAAAGACCACCTGATGCTACAGGACTGTGACTGGACCGCAGTTGATATATATTCTTTACAGTCAAATTTAGATAATAACAATTACGAGAGAGTAATTAAATATGCATCGTGGGCACAAAATAAATCGTTATCCTAATTGGAAGACGTGCTCGAGTTGTAAGTATAATTAATGATACTCTTTTTTGCTCTTGAGTTAATTTTTCTTTGTTTTGCTAAGTATGTAGTTTTATCTTTTTATAGTATACATTCCATTCACGATAGCAAATCCCAATCATTGGTAGTCGATGCGAACTTTGATCTACTATCGATGTGGTCCAGGAATTTATTCTTTGATAGCTATGAAGCCTGGATATCCACTTATTAGAATCGTATACTGTTAAATTAGCCTTTTTTTTGGGCTAAGTATGGATGGTTGCGTGCTAATAATGTCGATCAGAGTCAGTATAAGATTACCTTTTATTACCCGCCTCATGTCCCTCAGCAGAAGGGTTTGTATGGAGATTGCGGCCCTCCCGATGTATTCTTTATGAGAAAGATTGATGGTCTGGTTTATCATGTTGAACTTGTTTCCTAACACCATTTGTATATGGACTGTGAATGCAGAGAGCATTTTATGGAATGAGTTTTTCGAGCATGAGACTTGATTGGGTCAATTATTATATGATTATCAATAGTATCTTCAATGTTAAACTTTTATTATTCGACGTAAGACCTTTGAGATTTATAGCCTTTTTGAATATTTAATTTTTTAAGTATTAATTAGATTGTCCATTATTCATTACGTGTATAATATTACAATTTGTATGTTATTTTATATCCCCCAGACAATGTCAAAACATTATGAAAATGGCAAGTAAACGACAACCACTTTAATGACTTTGACTACAACATTATTAACTTTTACCAAACCATATAGCGCGAAAGATCAACAAAAAGCTCGTTATTTTTACGTATTAAAATGCATAAGGTTTCTTAACTCTTAGGAATAGTACAATAATCATCATCTTCATAAAATCTCTTATCCTCTCCCTAACACACAAGCGCCACCCACACCAAACCGCCCGCGTTTTGTAGCTTATGTAGATGGATCCATATGAAGCTTATAATTGTCAATGTGGAGCAGGATCTATAGTGCTAAGAAAATCATATCAACCTCACAGTCTTGGTAAACTTTACTATGCATGTCCTCGTTCAAAGGTGAATATTTGGAGTTTTATTTATGTAGGTAATATATGGATAATTTGGTTGTTAAAAATAGATTTCTTATGATTTGCTTACTTGGTAACAGCCATCAAAACAATATTATGGATGTGGATATTTTATTTGGAAGGATGATCTAGATCTTCAACTCCGTGAAAGCTCTTCTCATGGACCTTCAACGCCTCAAGGTTCTTCTCCGAGACCTTCAACAAATCCAAGTTCTTATCATGAACTTTCAACCCATCCAAATTCTTCTCTTGGATTTGGACCAACAGAGTGCTCAAATTGCAATGCTTCATGAGCTTTTGAATGATATGGAAAATCTACGTATGGAGTAGTAATCCATTATGTTTATTATAATGTGTTAATCCGTAGGTTTGTTTTATTGTGTTAATCTGCTTTAATGTTTATACATTTGAACGAAATTTTAAATGTAATAATCGTTCATGATTTTATATTATGTGTGAATTGGTCAGTCTTATAATGTAAGCTATATTTGTCTACACCAAATATAGCGCTACATGCCAGCTTTTATATCAACCTTGGATGTGACTACTTCGACTTATTAATGGTTAGTTCTGACAATGTACAGCTTTAATGTAAGTCTTGGTGACTACACTAATTTTGCGCACCATGCCAACTTTATTTTACCTTGGATGGGTATACTCGACTTTTGTGTGACATGTCAACTTTATGTAAGTTTAGATTTGACTACACCAATTTTGCGCACCATGCTAGCTTTATTTTACCTTGGATGGGTGTTCTGCGACTTTATGTGACTGTCAACCTTTATGTTTGAGTTTTAGAAGTTATGATTACACTAATTTGCGCACCACGTTAGCTTTATGTAGTCATGCTCTTGGATGTGACGACACGACTGTTGCACGTCATGTCATCTTTATGGCAACATTTCAAGATTAAACTCTTATATATATACCCCTTAATTATTCATGGTTGTGAACCCTATCATCTCATAGGATGGTCAATCGTGAATGGAGATCTCCGGGACAACACGACTTTACCGACACTGAATATATTGAGAATCTGTATATTATTTCATGTGACTTTATTGTCTTCTCGCATGTATGAGTCTTTTCTAAATCAGTCTATAAGTACTCACATCACTATATGGAACATATTATCAAGAAAATTTGGGTGCATCTAACTTTCGACGAGTGGTGTATTCCTGCTACGGGACTATCTAAGTTTGTCGACATTTTATGCATGGCTGAAATGCATCAGTTTAGTAGAAGAGAATTAGGTAGATGAAAGCTACCCCTCGATTTTCTTTATATTCCAAAAACCACACCATTACTTTCGAAGAATGTGTATTACCTTTTACTCACTTGATACGGAGGGTGCGTTAGCGAAATGTTCCCAGTGTTATCGATCCGGCGTTGATGCTAAAAGTAATCGAATGTTTTTTGTTACGCGGTTCCAGATTTCTCCTAAATCATATGTCATATTTGAGAGCCAACAAAAGTAAATCTATTTCCTTAAAGAAAGTATGTATGTATATCAGTGCTCCACTAAGATGTAGTTCCTTTCTCTGAAATTTTAGTGCTGTTATCTTTTTATCACACTAGTTATTCTTGACAATCATGAAGTAGTTTGTAGTTGCAATGAATATAATTGTTGTTGTTCAACTATTGTGCGCAATAGTACGACTGATCATATTTATGTTCTAACATTGAAAATGAAAAATATTTAACATTACATACAACAATAATATCATTACATAAACATTCAATGACCACAAATCGTTTAAACAGAATAACTAAAAACAAAACATAATTGCAAACTAATTCTAAAATGATTATTGTCCAACCGTAAAAGCGTAGATCTTTGTATAGTTGCATGGTTCATGACATGCATTCCTATCATGGCCCCCTGAATTACATCTACTTACTTAATATGTTTATCTCTTGTCTTTTAGGAGATAGCATCTCGCCTTTAGGATCCTGATACGACTTCTTTTTTATGTCCTTTCTGCAGGCTCGTCGAGTTTGTATAAGGGTGGCAAAACATTTGCGGCGACATTACATTTTGTGTTCCATGCTTCAACATCACCGACTGGGTAAATTGAGTTTGCATATGTGCTTTTATATGTTGTTTTTTTGAACCAATGTTCTGCCCAAACACCCCAATTCTTTTGTATCCCTTATATATTTCGAACACAACTGCTATTACGTGACTACACAGGCAAGTCCTGATAGTTGGGGCCTAGCAACGGCAAAGTGCATGTACGACTACGCAGATCAACATGTAGTTAATCTCTCTCTTCGGCAACCACTTGGTATTTCGTAGAATTTCTAGTGATACCGTACACCGATGTGTACACTAAACCAAAACTCATGCTAATCCTATATGCCCACTTTAGCAGCCGCCCAAGGTGTCATAAGAGATCTCATGATCATGCAAACATCTACCATACAAAAAAATGAATTTGTAATAAACGAAATACTATCAAATAATATATAAATAATAATGGATGCATGATACCTCCATCGTATTCTTCTTCTTCCATAATACATCATGTAGCAAAGCTTGAAAGAATTCTTATCAAATGTGAACTTGCAATTTTGCCGTGCTCTTGACTTACTGAATTAACCGACCTCTGCGCTATATGATGTTCGATTATCTAAGATTTAACTATTTGCCGGACAAGTCTGAGCCCTATGACCACCTTATGAATCATGCTATAAGCAAGTTTCACAAATAAGCCGTGGGTATTTGCATTTTTTTTTTTTTTTTTTATCTTTAAAAATTTTTGTTTTTATTAAATAACTTTTTGTATATAGAGGTTCAAAAAACCTCCTGAATAAAAATCCATACACTCATCAAAAGCCTCTGTTGTGTAGAAGCCCTTGAAGAAGAGAGCCTGGTATTTGTTCTCCAATACACCAGCTTATGCTTTCTTTTTTTTATGTCTGCATCATCTTAAATGGACGACGAACAAAAACCATAAAGGCATTTAGGATAATACTTTTTTATACAGATTCAAGAATTGTTGGGATCTATCAGCTAATGATAGACAAGTTATTGGCTTTTGACCTAAATGCCAAGCATTCAACTCTTAAGTCTACCAAAAACCATGTCCAACCAGCCCCGAGCGTCCTCAACACTTGACAATATGCCAAATGCTGATGGGGTAAAACTTGTAGGTTATACCCATCCAGCCCTACAGCCAAAAGATTTACCCATGGTAAACCGGTCCATCTTTTAGTGAGCACCACAATAATAACGAGTGGATCTTAAAATAATTCATGAAGCTATCAATTTGTGACCACAAAAAAGGCATTGATTGGTTAGTAAAATAAAATAGAAAATGTAGATACAATAAAAATAATAAGTGGTCTTCAAATACTTAACCACTCGCTAACACCCTAAGAGCAATGAACAACAATTTCCAAATCTGTCCATGTTGCGTCTGACTTTTATATAAGTTCTCGTACCCCGGATTTTAACGTTTTCTAAGATCAGTAACCATAATATATGGCAGGTTTTTGAAATGATTTTCGTAAGAGCTACCCATTAGCATCTCAAACTTTATATCTTGGAACTGAAAAGCTTGGCTGTATGTAAGATTCAGTCCCCATGACGGGCGGAGCGACTCATAACTTTCATAACTATCTTTGGGTCCAATTTCAAGATTTATATCTGACAATTTCATCTTTAATCATGTAACCTACTAACTTGCGTACATTTTCGATGATGCCACACTGATTATATGTTTTTGAACAAGTATGTTTGTCGTTAAACGTTTTTTCACTATGAAAAAACCCTTCCCCATCCCAAACATATGCCGCACAGATTATTGACCATTGAGACAGTTTAAAGGTCAACAACTAGGATACGACATTATATGTTATGCATTTGTCTTTTTGGGTTTTGTAATTGGTAACTTACTACCTGTACTAATATAGCCTCCTACCAATACTTTCAATACATTTTTTCTTTGTTGGCCACCAACCGGTGAAGGAAAAACCTAGTTTTCCTGAATCGGTTCTTTTGGAAGGTTTTTGTTTGGAGTTCAACATTTGGAAAATCTAAAGTTGGTCTGGCAATGTAATTTTATTGAAAGTATTTTTTTTTCCAGTCATTTCAAACCCCTCACCCTCTTTCATCATCAAAATCATCACCGGTCAATATCAAAAATTATATCCTATTTATTCTATCTTGTCCTTGTTCATCAACACCACCACCTTCTAATGGGTCATCATCGTCATCCTCATACATCATCAACATGCTATTACTACTTTTTGGGAACTAACCAATGTAAGATTTGCGTTTTTTTTTTATTCATTTATTGATATTACAATATATTGAGTAACATTGAATCATTTGAGTAATACAGGGCATTGCTGAAAACAGGTTAATTTTCCAGAAGGACGTAGACTTTGAAAAAGGGAGAATTATGATAGGGAAACGGATTTCTTTAGTTGAATTACATCTAATGAGTATTAGGATTAGGGAATCTGAATAGTTTATCTTGATATTTATTATTTTGATATAGTGTAAAGCGAAGTTTGTTGATATTTGGACTATTCTGAACTAGGGACATTATTCCAGACAGTTGTGTATTTGGTGGATACTGAGAATTATGCATAGTATGTATGAATGAATTATTATTTCTGCATATATTCGAAATTTTGATAAGATTTACATGTGATGCTTGACGATCCAAATTTACGAACAATTCCATGTGATCTTGACGTGTCGAAGTTATAAAATTGATTAAAAACCTTAACTCGTCATCGTCAGTGATTTCGTAAACCTTGTTGTTCACCGGATAACGATATGATAAGCGTACCCCCCTCGTAACATCTAAACTTGAATTTTGAGAAGCGACCACATATCGCTTTAGAGATCATGAGTTTTTGATTCGATAACTCGTTTGTCTTGGCACAAAAACGTTCATTTCGTCTTCATCAAACTAGACAAAACGAATAATATTTACTCTTGCGAATAACTCATATTTAATTACAAATGTGAGACTGCCTCGCTATATTTATTCTTTTATAGAGAAAATGTCTCAAATAGATAAGAAAATCTCAACGAAATCCCACATGGATAAGGAACCTAATCCAGAATTTTTTTTGCATTATTTTATTTCGTGCGCAAAATGTACCATTTGTAGCACCACTAGTCCGTGGAACACTATCTCATTGGTTTAGAAATTAAATATGGTGCTCAAAAGCTCCTTCGTATATCACATTTATGTTATGGTGCGCTATTTACATCTTTTGTGCACCAAATATGACGTGACAACATCTCATTGGTTTAGAAATTAAATATGGTGTTCCAAAAGCTCTTTTAAAATAAAACATTTTATATTATAGAGTGTGCGTTATTTACATCTATTGCGCACCAAAATATGACGTGGACAAGCACTTCACATAGGAGAGTTAATAATAATTAAATATGGTGCTCCAACAATATTTATTTGAAATAGTGGTGCGCTATTGTGTAAAATTGGTGCTGTCAAAAAAATACAAGCGCACCAAATAGGCCAAAAGTTAAATACCAATTTAAATACATCTTTTTACGTTAACACCCACTAAAATACGTCCATTTTATAATTTGTTCCCCTTAAAAAAAAAGTCTAGTGCGGACATTATACACCCCATGTGTTTACCAATGTTTTGCCAATAAATACACGAACACGTGGTGTTATTAGATAACTTTTTTATAAAAAAATTTACTGAACAAGGCTTATACCATACCCCATTTATGAAACCATACCAATTTTCATGTCCTAGTCTACTTAGACGATATGTACAATGGGGTAACTTGGACCTTTTTTTAGGGGGTCAAAATTTGTCAAAGTTTAGATAAAGTTCTCCGTAACTATAAATTGTTCATATACTAATGTGCTACAGAAAGATAAACCCTATATAAAACAAATATGAGAACTATAATTTTGAGAATTTCAAATAAATATGAGGAGTATAATTTTGATAAATCGGAGTATAATATTTACATTAGTTGCCACAAAATGAAAATAGAGACTAGGGCCGTAAACGAACCGGACGAACACGAACGGAGCCTTGTTCATGTTCGTTCATTTAACTAAACGAACGTAAAATAATGTTCATGTTCGTTCATTTAATAAATAAACGAACATAAACAAACTTTTTACCGGACGGTTCATGAAATGTTCACTGAACGTTCAGTTCGTTTACAGCCCTAATAGAGACTATAATTTTAAAACAAGCAATTATAATATTTATACTAGTTACCACAAATTTGAGGGGAGTTGGGTATGCACGTTTTAGTCCAAAGTATTGACAAAAAATTTTGATTATCGGGTCGGGTTTTTTTTATCGGGTTAGGCACTCTTTTTTCTTTTTAACACACCCGAATGTTCAAAAATTGATTAAATCTTTCAAGGGTAGTTACTTAAAATTGAATTTGGTTTTTCTATCGGAGCTACCTAACTAAAATTTGTTTGGCAGATCAATAGTAAGCCTTGTAGTTTCTGATTAAAAACATATATATAATGTTGGATTTATTTCAAGCACTAACTTAAGTAGAGTTAGTGGGAATTATTCAAACAGTGTTGTATTCCAAACGACAAAGTAAAAAAGTTCAAAAAAGAAGATATATCCGATATGAAAACCAAATATTAAATCTATGTTAAACTTTATGTAACAGGTTTTTGGAGATACAAGTTACAAGACGATTATTGCAGAGTTCGACTTATCCGTTGGCAACTACAATTACATCAATTCCATTCATATATCAAATATATAAAAAGCGACAACATCACATTGCTAACACCCTCACCCGAGAATGGAAGCAATAATCAAACAAGTCCAACACCAATTACACCAAAAAAGAGAACAACTTGCCTCCCTGAAAAAACAACCTCCGTTGAAAAAGAAGAAAAAGATTTATGCGATTTATTGCAAAACCTAACTCAAAGCGTTGAATCAAGATCAGAACCAATCGAAACACCAACCCAGACATCAAAACAGCCAAAACCCGCAACATCAACTTCAAAAACTCAACAATCATCTTCATCATCTCCTGAAAGAGTGAATTCATGCAAAGGGAAGAAGATATTGAATAAATACTTCAAAAAATAAGTCATAGAAAGCAAAAATGGCATGTCATCTTCAATGGACCATTCAAAGGTATCTACCATGATTAGGCAATAGCAAGTACCCATATAATAGGAAAAAGCGTCACCCATAAGAGTTACTCTACGAAAGAAGCAGCAAAACAAGCACTCAGAGAATCATACAAGACGGTCTCAATGGAAAATGTTCAGAAATCACAACAATTTGTCTCTTTTAATCAATATTTGCAGAGCCAAACATCAAAATTAAATGCAGCAAACAAGATGAAGAATATCCTAACTACAAAAGAAAAAGAAGAAATGAAAAGACCAAGGGTTGAGAAATTTCAAAGGTTCTGGGATAGCCTTATTAATTACAATGAAGTACACACGACTATGCTCTTTTACCCCAAAAAGAAGAAGAATTGGACCCAAGGCGGTATTCCTTCTAGAAGCATACGATTACTTTGTTCATGGACTAGTAGATACACTATATATTGACGACTACAATCTTAGAGAGTTACAAGAAATCCCACCAAAGGTACAAAGCACCATCAAAGGTTACAATGACTTCTTTGCAAAAGGACGAGAGTTATATATGAAGATGCACTCTAGTTACCCAATATTTGACAAGGAACGAAAACTCTTACACTCTGTTCTCAAGTTTAATTTTGAAGGGAAAAGAAAGGAAAAGAAAGGAAACTTAAGCAAATTTGTGTTTTTGAGTTTTTTTAAGGAATGAAAAGAAGGGAAATGAAAGGAAATTGTTGGCTAAAACTTTCCTCTCAAAAATAAAAAGAAATGGAAGGAAAGTAATATTTTGCATGTCAAAAACATAATTGTCCTTGCTTTTTTAACTTGAAACCTCTCAAACATGGGCATAATTGTAATTGAATCAACTTTTTTCCTTTCTTTTCTTTCAACTCAAGAACACAAATATTTTTATTAACTACTTAAAATTTTCTTTCCTTTACCTTTCTTTTCTTTTCTTTTACTTTCTTTTCTTGTGATTTAAAACTCGAGAACGCAGCGTTAGTGTCATCAATCACCGTGGCATAACTCGGAGTAAGTAATCAGGACTACCCAACTAAAGACAAAATAGAATGCATAACACCAACGATCGATGATCTAGCATTCTCTCTCGCTGGAGTGTTTACAGGATCATCAAAGATAGGTTCAAAATGAGGACAAACAGAAAAAGACGGAATTAATTATTATTCAAAGAATTTACTGATCTACTCACACTTCCCAAATAAAATCAGTGAAGCTCAACTAAAGGTATTAACAAATTTCGAAGACCAGTTCGAAACATTTTCAAGACTATTAGCACCAATACTAGAAGACCTTAAGCAATTGTTATGTAGATATCTATCGAAAACTCCAAGGCAGTTTTGGGTGATAATTTTTACGTTTTTCCATCCTTGATGGTTTGTAATTTAGTAATAATGTAAATATACAATAATCTAAGGTCTATAGGCCATGTGGGCCATGTAATGTGTTAGGTAAGGAGGGAGAGGTCGTCAATATTTAGTAATATTGATTAGTAGATAATTAAAAAAGGATGATATTAGTCGGCTCCATATGCATTGATTTTTTATTTAAATAATTGATGATTGTTTTGTAATGATCGAAGATCATTTATAATGAAATATGAATATGTAATGAATGGTTATTTAATTAATCAAATGACTAGCAGGGTACCCGCGCGTTGCGGCGGCGGGTACCCTGTGATCAATCGAAGAAAAACAAAAGGAAATTGATTTCGATCAGACCCGATTTACCCATTTTTGTAGGTTGTTCTCTCCGATTCGTTTTTGGTTGGTTTTTATTTGCTAGCCGATCCGGTGACCACTCATGTTTCCGGTTGAACTCATTGGTCCGGTCCGGCTTTCAATACTATATGTATTAGCATATAAATTGTATACAGCTTTGTGTGTTTTATTAGTTTGTACAATGTGTATAATAACATGTACTTTTCATTTTAGGGGTATTTTAAAAATTACGTTAATTAGTAACGAGTGTTTTTAGAATAGCATTAAATGTGTTGCCAGTCAATAAGTATGTGATTGTGCATTGGTAAAATTGTATTATGACATGAATGTTTGTGGTTATTCCAATTCAACTTTGACTTGTTGCATTAAAACAATTGTTCATTGTGCATAAATACTTGTTATTACTTATTTTTTGGCATTGATTGAAGAGAGAGATACTAATTTGCTTTATATGTAGTATAGATGATAATGGATTGTATATCAAGATAGCGGTCTGCTATTCAGAAACAATTATGTTTCAACATATATATATATATTATATTTTATATATTTTTTACTATATAGAGAGAGAGAGAGAGAGAGGAATTATCTATAGACTTGAAAATTACAATACTTCATTGTACTGGAGGCATACACTTTATTTATTATACAATAAAGTAATTGTAATACGGGACATCTACAAGACTAGGTGGCCGACAAGCACTTTCATTTTAGTCTTTATATTTATTATTATATATCTATACTAATTTTTCCTCGCTTTCAATCATAACTTTAGTAATATTTTATTGTAGTATATTTTCTTAGAAGGCTGATATTAGTCAGATCCATATGTATTGGATTTTTATTTTAAATAATGATGGTGTGTTTTGTAATGATTAAACTTACGTTTAAGATCATGTGATAATGGAATCTGAATATGTGATGAGTGGTTATTTAATTAAGAGTAAGTACATTTTGGTCCCTGTGGTTGGGTGCATTTTTCTCACTTGTATCTAAAATAAAAAAAGTTTGGTTTTGGTCCAAAACACATTGTTTCGATCCACTTTTGGTACTAAAGACTATAGTTTCGTTACACTTTTGGTCAATTTACTTTTGATTATTAATCCCCAATAAATAAGTAAAAAAAAAAAAAAAAAAAATTTTTAAAATAATAATAAAAAAAGACCATTCTTATTTTTATTAGTTTCCCGCGTTCACTTTTGGTCTTACAAAATAAAAATACAAAAAAAAATAAAAAAAAATTTTTAGTTGCAAATATTACGGCATTGGGACTAAATAAAAAAATAAAATAAATTAAAAGTATTTGGACACGAACGTAACCTTTTGTTTTTTGGACAAAAAAGAGTTTTAATATCCTTTTCTCTATTTTTACTTTCTATCTTTTAATCGTAATTCTGTTTGATACCTTTTTTTTAGTTGAATTTTGGACCATAATATGTGAATTTCTCCTACTTGTGCATGGCACAGCATCAAGTATTTATACAGACAAGTGAGCATATTATGAGTCAGGTTACGATCCTGAGACTAGTGGGTTATGAGTCCACAATGCTTCCATATGTTTGTATGAATAATATGACAATGTCACAGATATGATATGATTTAAGTCACAACTAAAATCACATTTGCATTATTAGTATATCTAGAACTTTATTGTTTGATAAGCAATCATGCATAAACATTGTATATATAACGTTTCAGGCATCGACATCAAAAAAGCAACAAGTTATCTAATAGAATAATATGCAATGATTCTTATAAAATTATGATTCTTCATATGTGAAAATTAATTTATTATTTCAAGACAGACTAGAAATAAAATGAGTCACTTGCAAGGTGATAAGCTCATAGCTCCCACTGAATTTAGACAACATTACATGTGCGCCTATATCAGTAGTAAAATGCGTTGCTCCCACTGACTTTAGACAACATTACATGCGCGTATACATCAGTAGTAAAATGCATCGCTCCCACTGAATTTAGACAACATTACATGTGCGTCTATATCAATAGTAAAATGCATCGCTCCTACTGCATAAGACAACATTAAATGTGTGTCTATACCAATAAAGTGCAAGTAGCAATTTATTTACTTTTATACTCTTTAAAGATCGGCATATTATCTCTAATGTGAGCCTCACAGACTAGTAAACATATACTTAGATATTCAAGAAAGTGCATCAAGTTCTACTATATATTATGACGGACTATCCATCAATGCCATTCTTTAACTTGAAAGTTTTTCATGCAATTCCTCTTCTACATTACCTCAAAGGTGTCGTAGTATCGTTGGGAATATTTGAGTTAAGAAAACTACTAAAAACACTGCATATTAAATTTCCTTATGCTGCATTTTGCTATTCACATTGCGAGATTTCCATTCCGAATATTAAACGATCATATTATGATCCTAGACGCTGAAGTTCAAGATGATACTCATTTGGGGCTGGCTCATAGCACAACATGTTCTCTAGTCATCCAAATAAGATGTGCAACCGTACTTAACCGTTTGAAACTTTTTTACATGTCGGATATAATAAATTCTTTAATATCAAGCAAGACTCAGGAGAGAGAAGTCGAAGGAAGTCTTTCAACTCGATCCATGACTTATATCGAAGTGACATACGACCCGGGACTATCACATTCCTGAATCATAAATTTAAATATAATCATGATTTTGGAAATCAAAAAAATAAATAAATATATAATACTAACAGACAATCAAACAAACAACCCTACAAAATGCCCACCAACGTCTGCCTAACAATCACCCCCCGCAATCCAACAAACACCTCAACCCAATCGTAATCCACTTTTCACAATCTCACCCGTATTATACCAGAAAAACAACCGCCACAACGTAAAAAAACCCCTCCCATTTCCCACCCCCTTCTATAAGACCCCATTATAAAAAAAGAACAAAAAACAAAAAAAAAAAACCAAAAACCAAAAAAACAAATCAATCAACTTAACTACACTTCAACACTACCACTCCGGACATAGCGACCACCGTAACCCGATCCATCCAATCTAAACCATAAGGCTTACAAAGGTATAAATTGTTGCTAGAAAATACTAAGCTGGAATCAAACCCACCTCTCCCCTAACGCTAATCTCGAACAATGCGGGTGAACAGCGATCGGTTCATTCAGAATCGTTTACGAAATAAATAGGCGTTGTAAAATGGTTTTTCAGCAAAGTAAGCTAGCACTAGACGGTCATGAGCACCGTAACGATCTCTAACCATATGGCTTCATTGGTATTTTTTGATTGTAGAAGTAGATGCTTGAATAACCAAAACAGCGTTTATTAAAAAACCGGAGAGTAAACTATTCACTTTCGTTTCATCGAAAAATAAACACTCGGAATTAATTTGAGACATAATGTTTGTAGTGTGTGTTTTTGATTAAAAAAAGTGTATATGTGTGTGAAAATAAGAAAGAAGATGTTGGGTTTTATAGAAAATAAAGGAGTTAATTTTTTTTTTATATGCAACGGCTAGTAAAATGCTCCAAATTTTCTTTCATTTACTCGGTCTTTTGCACGAGCGAAAAATTGCAAAGATTAGAGGGGGACGCGTCTGTTTTAGTCTTCGTAATGAGAGGGGACGCGTCTCTTAAATGCCACATGGGACGACCGACCGAGGTGGACCGTCCCATTACATTCAGTCTTACAAAATATATTATAACCAAGATTCCCAACAACAAGAAACCTTTTCACCTTTTTGTCATCTCATTATTTTATGGGCCCCACCATAATTTACCATAGGGGGTACACTATAACTACCATCTTCTCATCAGTTCAATAGTCAAATTCACACTCTCACTCTCACCTAAATCTTAACAAACTTTCATAAATCCTATACAGTATTTTTTTTTTTGCAGTTATTTAACCACCTTCATTCTTTCTCTCTCTCTCTCTAGAAAAAAAAAAAACCCACAAAAAATTTCTAGTGAGAGAGAAAAAAAAACATGGAACAAGAACATAATAAGAAACAGAACAATGGGTTCTTGTCAACGGTTGTACGAGGTTTATCACCAGGAAGGACACGTGGCAAGAGCCCATTAAGGACACGTGTGTCACTAGCAGCTTTGTTCACCTCAAAGCCGAAGCAGCAGCAGCAGCCGGTGGTGATGATGATAGGAAGATCCGGGAGCATGACATTGGCGCCATTGATGGAAGGTCCGGATCAGGATGGGCCGGAGGTGAAACGGGTCGGGTCGGGTATAGGGAACTGGGTCAGGGAGCATTTGATGACGTCATCATCAGTGGGGTGCAGACAACAACAACAGCAACAACAACAACAAAAGTCTGATTTAAGGATGTTGTTGGGTGTGATGGCGGCCCCACTTGCTCCGGTCAACGGTGGTCAAACTTTTTTGGCTCATCTTTGTATCAAAGATACACCCATTGTAAGTTTTGTTTACTTTCATTATTATATTTTGTTATTAGTGGAAGATCCAATCTAGGGGGCTTTATTTAGTTGTTTAAGCTTATATCCGAGCTTATGAGCTTATTTGATTTCGGCTTATATTTCATAAAAATTTCTGGCTTATTTTACTGATTTTGGACTTGCATTATCTTATTATATGTGTAATTAATGCAAAATTTTGATTCATAAAAAATGGCCATTAATGCAAATGTTGATTCATAAAATGTTATTTTTACCCTCATTTTTATTAGGGTACTACTATTGGTACTCCTGGTCCGCCAAAAGGTACATAAAAAGTACAAAACATTTATTTTTGTCATCCTGTTTACGTGCAACACTATCATAAAATGTTAAATTTTATATTTTTTGTTCCGCATTTTCTGTTTCACAGTTTTATAATATAAAAAAAATTATAAAAATTAAAAAAAATTAAAAAAACTGAAAAATCAGGGGGTACAAAATGTTAAGAGGGTTTTTCTAACTTGTGCCATAATGGCATAAGTTTAGGAGCATTAAAAGAACTAAAAATTCCATATATACATGTCACTTGATGTTAATACTTTTCTAAATTTGTGATATTTACCATATTTATCATTGTTTTACATAGAAATAACATCATTTAAGGAAACTTTTTGAACCATTACTTAGTCTTGAAACACCAAATTTATTTTCAAAAAAATAGATATATTGAAAGAAGTAGAAATTCAACATCTGATATACGTCATTTTTAACGGACCAGGCAAAGGCATATATCATGACTCGGCAATTGCTAGCTCCCACATAGTAGGGAAAAACGTTACCCGTAAAAGCTACCCAACAAAAGAAGCAGCATAATAAGATCTTAGGGAATCATACAAGACAGTTTCAACTAAAGATGTACAAAGATCAGAAAGGTTTATCTCTCTCAATAAATGTCTACAAGAACAAACAACAACACTAAATGCAACAAACAAGATCAAGAATATTTTGACTACAAAGGAAAAAGAAGAAATGAAAAAGCTAACAATTGAAAATTTCAAAGGCTTTTTTTTTTTTGGATAGCTCATCAACTATAACGAAGTTCACACCAAACCATGTTTTTCTCCCATGATCGACGAAACGGGACAAAGGCTGCATCTTACAAAGTGATCTTAATTGATGTTTTCTGATTTGTTTGCTCATGGAATAATAGACACACTATACATTAATGGTGACAACCTTATAGAAATACAAGAATTACCTCTAAAATCACAAAGTATCATTAAAGGTTACAACGATTTCTTTGCAAAAGGGCGCGAATTATATCTTAGAATGCATTCAAGCTACCTAATTTTTGACAAAGAATACAAGCTTTTAGTACCATCTATTACAATAGCACACAACTTGGAGTAAGCAATGAAGACTTGTAGTGATCAAAGATCCACTATCTCGGGAGGTCAGGGAAAGTCGAAATATAAATAAGTCATTTTAGAGAGAAAAAGTACTTTTATTGAATGATTAATGAAATATTACAAATGGGAGGTTCACCCCTCTAAGGAAGATTAGAGAGGTTTATATAACCCTTACACAAGTCATCTTTGGCAATATTACAATTCTAGTCCTTGTGTTTTAGGCTATAGATAAACTAAAGTAATTCTCGTGAATGACGCCACATTTTTTAATCATAACATCTTCCTGATGTAGCATACGAGATCACCTACAATGTACCCTACAAGTACAAATACAAGTACTCCAGCTTGACTCTTTTCATTACTTGCAGACGATACAATGCAATATGTATAAACTGAGTTAACTTCCCCCGGTTCATGTTGCATGTCTTCACACAGCTTTCTTCATCTACTTCTTTTTGTCGAAGTTTCTGAATCAGCTTCCCCCCAACAGACATCCGTATCTTAAGCAGATTCTGTAATTGTGATGTAGCTTCATAGAAGAAGAAGTAGATGTAGAATAGTAGATGATAATCAGAGAAATAGAAAAAAAAAAAAAAAAAGAAGCCAACCACCTCAAATAGAACTGCTTCTGTTTTGATGAATATCCGTTCATGAGAACATGCAAGAAATCAACAAGATCTTCTCACGTATGCACATACTTCACACACTAACCATCCAGAGGTTGAAAGCATACAATTCATCTCCATAAGAGAGAAACAAACTTGAAGATAAGAAAGAAAGTAATAAAGGTGAGATAAGTACACATTTCTTCCTCATGATTGTTGCAATCTATCGAAATATTCAACCAAAAGAGACAAGAACACATCTCTTCCCCCCCTGATTAGATTTGATGCATCAAACATATTCAAACCTGGTGTACAGCCAGGATATTCGATAATATGACCATGTGTGAAGTATCATAAATCCAGTTAAGCATAAAATATCTTGTGAGAATCAACTACCGGATAAAAACCTCTATTTGTTTCTCCTCTGACTAATTCAATTCCAACCTCATATCAATTCTATTGGCTCTGTGTATTGACTAGTGATGGGAAAGTCCAATATGACGAACCCGATAATGAAGCGCACATCCCTCAGAGTTGGTTGACTAAGCTTGTACTAATCTATGTGTGAAGATCTCTTGGTATTATCCTTAACTATATGAGACACTGAGTTACTAAAATGTTAACTCATTAAAAGTGATAGTCTTTGTGGTATAGGAAGAAAGAATCACAAGCTAGCTAGATATTCATGTCTACTCATATCAGTCGTGCTCGAGCCAACGTCATTTCGTTCAAGTGGTAAGAAAGAAGGAAGATGATAATAAGTACAATCACTGTGATCAATACTACTAAAATCCCGAATAAGTTAATAATTGAATTCACATCCGTAGTAGTCATTTCTTGTGGTTCAAATCACAAATACTGACTTTTTAACGTTTTCATGATCTTTTGATTAGGATCTTTTAAGTGAAACATGATGTTTGTGTTTTAGTGGTATTCAACAAGATGTTTATGACATTTATACATTCAGGATATAGTAACTATGTTGTACATTCAGCCCACTTATAACATGTAATAGTGTCGGTAGTCCACTCAGCCCAACACATACACAATATGGATAGAATTATTGCCAGCCCCTGTAACAGTACCCGATCCATCTTAATGTTTATAATAAGCTAGTAACCCTAGTTTCACCACACTCATTCACACTTCATATCAGTACAACACTATCTCTTTCATCCCGCCTCCTTGTTCTTTATTGTTTCAATCGACACCAACATCTCACTGTTCTTTTGCAAAATCAAACGACACCCTTATAGCTTCTCAATCTCACGGACACCACACCTTATTCATCATCAGCCTCTAACTTTTAGTACAGGGAATAATTCTCAGCCCTAATCTGTTTTTCTTCTGTTTTTAAGAAGAAAGCATCAAGTGAAGGTTTCAAGATACTTGCAGGGTCTGCGGTAGGTATTGCATGTGTTCTGTGGGTGTTGAATTGTGCACGAAACTCTATGGTTGAGACTATAAAAAAATTGTTTTGAGTCTTCCTTTATTTTTGGATATTGAAGAGAAAAGATAGGTCTAACCTTCTCGCAGGATCGATGATGTTATTGTAATTTTTTTCGTGTTTTGAATTATTTTAAAGTTACAAAATAGTTGATTTAACATGAAATAGTAATTGAGATTATGTCTTTGTTTTCATTCGACATGTCTTTTTGTGTGGTGAAGATGGTTTGAGTTTTGTTAGCAGTTGTGAAGATGGGTTGTGGTTTTAAATTTAGGAGGATGGGAATTAGGTTGATATGGTTTTGGTGTTGGTTTGTTGTTGTCGTTGTGGATGAAGAAAATGAAACTGGAGCCACACTCGGGTCATAACCGAGTTGCTCGGTTGTTGTTGATGTTAGGTTACAGGTTTTATTCACTATTCTATCTTTTCATTCGAAACCGAACCCGCATACCGAAACCTAACTTTTGAAATTCACTTTTCGGTAACCAAACTTTCCGTAACCTTACGAAACTGTTCGAAGCGTGGTTTTTGAAACCTTTCTGCTTGTGTTTTCCATAATTAGTCAATGAAATTAGGTTGTAAAAAACGTTATGAGCTCTTATGCATGTGATTGGGATAAAACAATATATAGTATTTGACTGTTTGATATTTTACAACGTAAGCACTCGTGGAAAAAAATATAAGCGATACTATTTGGAGGATTTGGAGTTTGTTGGACTGTTTATGGACTGATTTGATTATTTGGACTGATATGAACGATGAAAAACTGTTTCGGACTGTGTCGAACCAAAAAAGCACCAAATAAGCATCGAATAATCCAAAATTATTCAAATAAGCACATCGAATAAGCTAAAAAAACATCACGAATCACCTTATGGCTCTTGATACCACTTTGTTGTGTAAAGAATCCACTAATCTTGGGGAGGTGGGAAACTCGAAATATGAATAAGTCATTTTAGAGAGAGAAAGTACTTATATTGAATGATTAATGAAATATTACAATGGGAGGTTCACCCCTCTAAGGAAGATTAGAGGGGTTTATATAACCCTTACACAGGCCATCTTTGGCAATATTACAATTCTATTCCTTGTGTTTTAGGCTATAGATAAACTAAAGTAATTCTTGTAAATCACGCCACATTTTTACTCCTAACAAGACTACCCAACACGAGACGAATTAGAACAAGCAACTCCTACAATTTATCACTTCGTATCAGTCCTCTTCGGAGTATATTTTGGATCAACAAGGATCGGCATAGAACCAGGACAACAAGAAACAATGAGAATCAATTACTGCACCAATTTTGTAATTTATTCACATTTTCCAGAAAAGATTAACGAAACACAACAAAAGGTGGGAGCAGGATTTGAAGAACAATTTAAAAGTTTCTCTGGACAGCTTGCATTCCTTCAAGAAGACTTCAAAATTCTACTATGCAAACACCTGTCTCAAGCACCAAGACACCGTTGTGAATATTGTTCAAGCGATACAGAAATGATGAAATAAGTCAAAAAGATCAATCATGAGCCAGGAATTATTACATTCCACCTTATTTACTAGTAATTATGTTACTTTTATTAGTTCGGTGTGGATGTGGTGTTATTCTAGCAATAATGTAGATAAATAATGTAAGGCTTGTCGGCACCTAGTTGTAACTATAATGTTAATCTAAGCAAATAATGAAACCTGTTAGCCATCTAGTGTTGTAGATGTAACGACATCTAGTTTATCTATGTTATAAATAGAGGGCTCGCATCATGAAAATAAGTGTTTATTATTTGAGTTTAATCTAAGATTGTTTTTCTCTTTATATCTGTTGAATACGTTATTGTTTCTGAATAGCTATCCTATCTCGATTACAATACAACTTCCATTATCACCATTTGACAAATTATTCTCATTATTAATAACTAAAAAGTTCTGGCTCGTGTCATGTACATCGCGTGTGGGTTTTTCAATAGTTCGCGAGCTGCGGTATCTATCAACATTGTAATACTTTGTAATTTTTTTTAAGGGGCATCAAATCTTTTTAACTTTAACTAAGTAAGTTAGTAAACAACTCAATGTGCTACTATTATATACCTGGTCGTAAACCCCAAAACCCTAATAGATTAACAAGATATTTTGCTAGTAGTTGATTCTCACTTTGTTTGTTGTCTAGGTTGGGGTAGCTATCTAACTATCTTCGATGATCCATGTATACCCGGGCTGAGTGCAATACTAGGTGACTCAAATTGTAGGAGATATTTTCTTATTTATCTTTGTGGAATACTCTTATTATTGCTAACTCCATGTCGTGCTACTATAATGAAAGCCGAGCTTAGTAACGATGATAAAATTAAACTCTATAGGTATTGAAAAAACCTTACCAAAAACTAAAATATGTTGAGGGTAAGTGGACCCCGGCAATCCGCGTGACCCCCCTTATCTTCAAACTTCCCCACCCCCCCCCAACACCTATTCTTCCCATGCTATCCACCATCAACACACCACCCACCCCCACCCCCCAACAACCCCCACACACAACCCCCCCCCCCACCCCCCCCCCCCCCCCCCCCCCCCCCCCCCCCCCCCCCCACTTTATTTTTTTTTCCTTGACCCCCCCCCCCCCCCCACCCCCCCCCCTTTTTATTTTTATGCTGCTAGGATTATATAATATGAATACTCTAGTTATACTTGATAATCTTCATACAGGAAATGAAATACATTTAAGCAATGTTTTTAAGTGTGAAACCTTGTAAGGAAGATTCATTTAGGTTTAGCGAGAGTATTGACTTCCGTAGAACTCAAAGATGAGAATATGAAAAATAGTGTATAATCGGATTCACTAAATAATGATAATTACAAAATATTATTAGAAACTAAATTGACATGATAGGATAGGGAAACAAGTGTTTACATACATGTCGCCAAGATGAACATAAGATGAACATAAAGTAGGATAGGGAAGCAATGTAGCATACTAACCCATATATAATGTCACACCCCCAAAATCGGACAGGCAGCGGAATAGTAGCATTGGGGTGCGACTTCATAGCACAACAATCAAGATATAGGAAACGACCTTAAATGGACGTTTTAAGATAAGATTTCATTCGATGCCATAGCAAAATATCAGAGTTCATACATTAGGTCTCATATGTTTTAAAAGTCATAAACATTTCCACATATGTTTTTAATTAAACAAAAGCTTCATACTACCAAAAGGTGACTTAAGTTTTTATAGATAAAAGTTGCATCGAATTTAAATAAACACATAATCCATCTTCATTGATATCCATCACGGCTCCCATCCAAGCTTATACCTTAGGACCTGAAATTAAACATGCTAAAAGTCAACACAACGGTTGAGTGAATTCATAGGTTTATCAAGTAAAGAGTGGACCACAAGATTTAAGTGAAAGTAGACTATGAAACAAATTCAGTAGTCCAAAACATGTATTATTGCGCTAAGCTCATGACCCCGAAGCCTTAACTGTCTGTCTGCCCTAAATAGGTAGGGTGTCTGCCAAAACAGCCTACAATTCTCTAAATGTTAAATGCACCATGATCAACTTGTGACCATAAATTCCGGTGGGGATTGTTAGTCCTGATAGATCTATCCACAACACTAGCGCTCACTATAATAGCAATTGACGGTTCATGATATTAGGGACTTAGATGGCACTGTGGTAACTTAGGCAATAATAATCAGGCAATAATCTGGATAGCATACAGTTTAAAACACTTGTGTCCGTAGTAAAACAAGCATGTAATTTCACCCCGTAGAGTTTATAAAACAAGTAGATAGAAATGGGGCTATGAACTCACCTCGAGTGAATGGTAATCAACAAGTATTCACAATAGAAAATGCGTCACGCTTACGATCGAATGCAACCTAATCCAATATAGGTCGTATAAGTACTAAACACTTTGATTATTTATAGGTCGTATAGCTCATCATACTATCGTTCGGGCTATCATAATTAAGAGGTCATGTAGTGACGTATGAGGAGCTAGGACACTTTAAATCGTAAATCCAACAACTCGTCGATACGCCACCCCGAAGAGGCCTCATTATGAAACTCCCTAGTAATATAGTACTTTGATTAACTAATACCACATATAATTCTATATAGCTACATCACCATCTAATCGTTTTAGTGAAATCATATTTATAAAGTAAAAACGTTTATAAGTATACTTTAGTAAAACTGGCGTAACTTTCTCGTTTTAAGTCCGTTTCTTTCGTTTCTTACGTCCACGCCTTCGTATTAAGACGAGTTATCAAAATATAACATTTTCAAAATCTGAGTTTTCTGATGAATAGTGATTTTTACTGTTCATAACAGTTATATATTTATTTTTATAGATTTAGTTATCGTAAATCTCGTAAATGTCGTAACTTATTCGTTTTAACTCCGTTTTTAGCGATTCTTTCGAGCACGTCTTCGTATTTAAAAGTTTTATCGATTTATTGATGTTTTAAAAGTATAAGTTTCTGTGGTGAATAGTAACTTTTATAAAAATAGTTTTATAAAAGTATATATTTAACGTAAACTTGAAATCGTCGTATCTTTTTCGTTATAAATCGGTTTTTCGAGTTTCTTATCATTTTGGAATCGTCATGAGGCGTACTATCTTTTTAAAACATGGTAGGGCTGTTACCAAGGTCGAACCAAAACAGCCCCTTTATAATACTTATACATATCCATTTTTATAACTTGTTTTATATACCTTTTAACTTAATAATTTACCACAAGTTTTCCAAGACTTATTATATACTTGTCTTACATATAATAGAGTCCAAGATCCATATTGTGTCCATGAGTTCCAAAGTATCAAGTCCTTAACAAGGCTTAAAAACCTTAAACTTTCTTAAGTAACTTTAAATTACAAGTTTATACATATACATGTTTACACTTAACCAACATGTTACAATACTTATATATCCATTATTTCATGATATTATCAACCTCATAACATATGTAAAAATGTTCAAAACCATGATCACAAGTAGAAATATGTTTTACATGTTTAAAAGTATCCTAAATGGTGATATTGCTAAATAGAACATATAAACACATAAAATGATAACTGTAAAGACATAAAGGGTTTTAGATAACCTTATGGTGATGTAATATGATAACCAACACAATCCAAACCCTTGTTTAGATTGTAAACCCAAGCTTGCAAGATCTTGAAAACCCTAATTTCCAAGTAAACCCTAATTTTCCTTTTTCTTTGCTTAACTCTTGTAAAGGCTTAACCAAGCCTTAAATCTTTCTTGGTAGGTCTTAGATATGATGTAGGAATATGAGTAAGTGTTGTAAATAAAATTTTGTATGGATTTGGTGGTGGTTTGATGTTGGCCGTGGGTTTTAGAGAGACAAAGGGAGTATATGGTGAAGTTTTTCTTTGCAAATGAGAAGTGTGTGAGTTTACTTACTAGTGCAAGCCTTTTATAGTCCTAAGACTAGTCAAAGAAACACAATGAGAGAATTAAGGAGTCTTTGGTCAAGACTTGTGAAAGTCTTTAGGTTTTAATGACTTGGTTCCCTAAAATAGAAATCATCTCATGAAATTTAGGGAATGAATTGACTAGCTAATATCTTATTTGCAAAATGAAAGTATTACTTGCCTAGTATAAGTTGGTAACTTTAAACATATTGTATAATTTTGTAAAGTGTATGTATTGGTTTATTTATTTCATGGTAAATTCGGCTCAAGTGATGAATGTAGGTAAAGTTTTATAAAACTTTGAGCATTTGTTATAAACATAAGTATTTGTTGAAGCGTAGATTAATTTTGTTGGTTCCGGGTATGCTTAAACGTAATTTATCGCGAAACGTAAACAATTTACGTAACCAATAAAAAAAATAAAATATAAAAAGTTGATTATTACTTTCGTAAAAATAATATATTGCTCACTTGACGAAAACTTTAATTCGTTTGGTGTCTGTTTACGCTAATTGATCATTTATAGCTTACGCGATTTAACTTAACTAATAAAATTAAAAGTAAACACGTACGAGGAAAAAAAATATATAATTAGTGAAATATATGACGTTGTAAATGACCTGAAAATACGGAAATGTTACAGTCTCCTCCGGTTAGAAGAGCCTTGTCCTCAAGGCTCAGGTTGCAACACCTGAAGGAGGTACGGTTTCAGAGAAGAGATGCGGATATTTCTTTCGGAATTGGTCTTCATGTTCCCAGATATACTCAGCTCCTTGCCGAGAGTTCCAACGAACTTTGACTAACGGGATTCTTCTTCGCTTTAGCTTCTTCACATCCCGCTCCACGATCTCAATAGGTTCTTCAACAAAACGCATATTTTTATCAATCTCGATCTCATCCAAAGGCACTTGAACATTTGGCTCAGCCAAACATTTCTTGAGGTTAGACACATGAAACGTGTCATGAACACAGCTTAGTTCCTGGGGTAATTTTAGCCGATAAGCTACCGGTCCAACACACTCTACTATTTCAAACGGTCTCACATATCGTGGTGCCAGCTTTCCTTTCTTACCAAATCGTACCACTCCCTTCCATGGAGATACCTTTAGTAACACTCGGTCTCCAACCTTGAATTCAAGTGGCTTACGTCTCTTATCAGCATAGCTTTTCTGGCGACTCCTTGCCGTTTTCAGCCTTTCCTTAATCTGAAAAATCTTTTCTGTCGTTTCTTGCACAAGTTCTGGTCCAATAAGCTGACTTTCTCCCACTTCAGTCCATATCACGGGGGATCTACATTTCCGCCCGTACAGAGCCTCGAATGGCGCGCACTTAATGCTCGCGTGGTAACTGTTATTATAAGAAAACTCAACCAATGGAAGATGAGCATCCCAACTGCCACCAAAATCCATAACACAAGCTCGAAGCATATCTTCCAACGTCTGAATAGTACGCTCACTCTGACCGTCGGTCTCAGGGTGGTAAGCCGTACTCATGTGTAGTTTTGTACCCAACGCTTCCTGAAGAGCTTGCCATAAGTGTGACGCGAATCGACCATCACGATCTAAAAATATGACAACTGGACACCATGTCTTGCTATGATTTTGTTGATATAAATCCTTGCTAGCTTCTCCATTTTGTAATCTTCACGAATGGGTAAGAAGTGAGCCAACTTGGTCAATCTATCCATAATGACCTAAATCGCATCATACCCACCGCTGCTTCTAGACAACTTTATGACTAAGTCCATTGTTATCTTCTCCCATTTCCACTCAGGGATTTCTAGTTGTTGAAGTAATCCTAAGAGTTTTTGATGTCCGGCTTTAATCTTAGAGCACGTAAGACACTTGCTAACGTACTCAGCAATGTCTCTCTTCATACCAGGCGACCAATACAAGTCTCTCAGATCATGATACATCTTATCCGCACCCAGATGTATTGAATATCTAGACGTATGAGCTTCATCCATGATCGGTTTCCTTACATCACCAACTGATGGAATCTAGATACGATCAAAGAAGTAAATTCCACCATCATCTCGTCATTCAAAGTGTTTTTCTAATAAAGGCGAAGGGGGGGGTGGGGGGGGTCCATTCAGTTGGGGGTTTGAGATCCTTGGAAGCTTCGCCATGTGCTTCCATATTCTTAGACTTAAGTCTAGAATGAATAGTAATACTCATAGCATGTACTCGCCTTGGATTGAGCCTTTCTTTTCTACTCAAGGCATCTGCCACCACATTCGCCTTGCCCGCATGGTATTTGATCTCACATTCGTAGTCACTAAGTAGCTCGATCCACTGCCTTTGGCGCATATTCAACTATTTCTGGTTAGAGTTGTACTGGAGACTCTTGTGGTCGGTGTAGATAACACTTTTTGTCCCATAAAGATAATGTCTCCATATTTCAAGGGCAAACACCACCGCACCTAATCCAGGTCATGGGTGGTATAATTTTTCTTATGCGTCTTCAACTATCTTAAGGCATATGCTATCACTTTGCCCCACTGCATCAGCATGCACCCAAAACCTTGTTTCGATGCATCACAATAGACCACAAAGTCGTCTGTTCCATCGGGGAGTGCTAACACTTGAGCACATAGTTCTACTTCAGAAAACGGAAAGCTTCTTTTCGTTCATTGCCCCACACATATGTCTTGTTCTTTCTGGAGTCTAACAGTGGGTGAGGCTTTGCAATCTTGGAGAAATTCTCGATAAATCTCCGGTAGTAACCTGCCAATCCTAAAAATGAACGGATTTCAGTTGATGATTCAGGAGTCTTCCAATTCTTGACCGACTCAACCTTGCTAGGATCCACGTGGATACCGTCACGGTTGACCACATGTCCTAGGAACTGAACTTCTTTCAACCAAAACTCGCACTTTGAAAGTTTGGCGTATAACTTCTCTTTCTTGAGTAATCTAAAATCGTCTTTAGGTGAACCTCATGTTCTTCTTCTGACTTTGAGTAGATTAAGATGTCGTCAATGAACACAATTACAAATTTGCCTAAATACGGTTTGCAGACGCGGTTCATTAAGTCAAACCTCCCCGCTATACCCCTTGCCGCTCGCGCTCGCCGCCCGTACGTATGCCACCCAATGGCATGACTGTGAACTCATGTGCCATATCGGGTTCTAACGGCGGTTCTTCGGGCCATTATCTTCCTCTCGGACTCTCAATTGATGATATCCTGAGCGAAGATCTATCGTGGAGAAACAACACGTACCTTGTAATTGATCGAACAAGTCATCAATTCTGGGGAGAGGATAGCAGTTCTTTATAGTTAACTTGTTTAATTCTCTGTAGTCAATACACATTCTCATCGCACCGTCTTTCTTTTTGGACAAAAAAGCACAGGTGCTCCCCATGGTGAGTGACTAGGTCGAATGAAGGCTTTCTCTTGAAGCTCTTTTTAGTTGGTTCGTCTAATTCTAGCATTTCTGATAGAGCTAATCGGTATGGCGATTTAACAACTGGCGATGCGCCTGGAATCAGATCGACGCGGAATTCTAACTCACACACAGGAGGTAAACCTGACAGTTCATCTGGAAATACTTCAGAGAAGTTTCAGACAACCCAAATGTCATCAAGCTTCTTTTCATCAGCCTTGATACACGCAAGTGATCCAGGATCCTTTTCCGGCCTCTCGCCTTGGACTTCAAGAATCTTGCCGTTCGAAAGAGGAATACGGACAATCTTTTCATACAATCTACTGACCGTTTCGGTGTATGACAAACTTCCATGCCAACAATACTATCGAAACTCCTAGTCGGGTCGGGAGTAGGTCAATTTTGAAAATATGGTTATATAAGGTTAAGGTACATCCTCGTAGAACAGTGTTGGTACTAATCACCTTTCCATCTGCTAACTCTATTTCATAACTAGTATTTAAAGCGATTGGGGCAATATCAATGAAAGGTGTAAACGCAGAAGATACAAAACTCTTTTCAGCACCAGAATCAAAGAGAATACAAGCGTAGTGATTATTAAGAAGGAACGTACCCGCGACCACATTTGGATTCTGCTGCGGATTTTCACCCACCGCGTAAGCTCTCGCACGAGCTCCCACATTCTGCTGGTTCCCTGCCTTAGGACACCTGTTCCTAAAATGTCCTTTTTCCCCACATCCATGACACGTCACATCTTGATAAGGGTAAACTCCTGCACCTGGGGGTCTAACTCTGCAATCTTTCTCCAGATGGCCAGCTTTTTGGCACTTTTGACACTTCGGAGGGCATTGCCCACTATGGTGAAAGTTGCAACGGTTGCACTTAGGTAGATTTCCAGCATAAACTTTACCCTCAACTAGGACTGCAACATAGGCCCTAGCAGTTTCCTGCCTCCTGTTTGGTTGTTGATGATAGTTGTTTCGGTTGCGGTTGTTGTTGTAGTTGTTGTTGTTGGGGTTTCTTTGATGATCTTCCCATTTCCTCTTATTGCTTTCACCAATTCTAGTAGCCCTACCCTGAACTGATTGCTCGACCAGTTCACGGGCCATGTTGATGGCATCATGCAAAGTTGCAGGCTTTGAAGAAGTGATGTTTCCCTTGATTCTTTCAGGAAACCCACGAACATACTTCTCAATCTTCTTCCTTTCAGTGGGCACCAATTCAGGACACATCAAAGCCAGCTCATGGAAACAGTTGTTGTATGCCTCGATGTCATCTCCTTTCAGAGTCAGAGTCCAGAGCTCTTGTTCCATCTTTTGGATTTCAATTGCTGGGCAGTATTCCGTAGTCATCATCATCTTGAATTCAGTCCATGGAATACGGTTAGCATTGACGAGCCCTAGAGTATGCACGTTCCCATTCCACCATGTTAACGCACGACCCTCGAAGGTACTAGCAGCAAACATAACCTTGTCTTCTTCGGCACACTTGCCAGTTTCAAACACTTGCTCCACTTTCTCAATCCAACGCCTTAATCCAACAACACCCTCTGTTCCCTTAAAGGGATGGGCTTCCATTCAGGAAAAGTCTTGTGCGAACACCCCCCCCCCCCTGTACATGCTTAGTTCTTCCAGCCATTCCATTGTTTCCTACTGAAACTTCAAACACCTCTAGGTTAGCCCTAGACTTTTCGTATTCTTCAATAGCTTTAGCCACACGTCTTTCCACCAACCTCTTAACGGATACCTTTTTCAACCGTCTTCTGGGAGGCATGATTCTGTCAATAATAGGAGTACAAAATTCGTTAAGAATTTGTAAAAGTATACTGAGTTGAGGTATATGATACTAACCGAGAAAATAAGAGTTTTGATCATGAATTAATCAGATATGGTCAAATTTTTATACTTCGACGATTCGAATGAGATGGAATACGCTTAGAGATAGGCATAGAGATTCGGATCTAAGAAACTATGTAATATATTATAAATTATATACTACTAAATGATATCAAAAAAGCAAGTTCCGGATAAGGGATGTGCGCGCGGAGATCGATCAGCGTGAAGGATTTGTAATTTGAAAATTAAAAGTAAGGAAAATCTTTAATAATTTGTGGTTATAGGACTAGGTGTTTGAAAATTAACTCAGTTCCCTATAAACCGTGGCTTATAGTGGTACCAATCTGTGACACCTCCTAAATCTGATATGACAGCGGGATGGTAATGGTAACATTGGGGTGCTGCTACGTCAAAGTACAACTAATCAAGATATAGGAATACGCATAAAAAAATGGTAGTTTTAAACAAGAACATTCGATGCTATTTTATGCAAAATCAGAGTGGTGACATTAGGTCCCATAAGTTTTTAAAAGAAAAACATACTACATAAGTTCTTTAAACAAAAGCTTAAAAATCCAAATGACGACATAGAATTTTATATAGATTAAAGTTGCATCAAATTTAAATAAAATACTAGAATCTGTGCTTCTTCGATCATCCCATCACGGCTCCATCCTAAGCTTATATAAGAGGGGATCTTGAAATTAAACATGCAAAAGGTCAACACAAAGGTTGAGTGATTCATAGGTTTATAAGTAAAGTGTGGACCAAAAGATTTAAGTAATGGAGGGACTATAAAGTACATATTTCGAAGTCCATAAAACATGTATTTATTGCCACTAAGCTTCTGACCCCGACAGCTTAACTGTTTTTGTCCTAAGTGGGTAGGGTGTCTGCCAAAACAAACCTATTAATTATTCTAAATGTAAATGCCCATGGTCAACTTTGTGACAAGAAATTCAAGCGGGGATTGTAGTTCCGATAGATCTATCCACAACACTAGCGCTCACAATTGTGGTAATTGACGGTTCAGATATGGTAGGGACTTAGATGGCTTGTGGTAACTTATGCAATAATATGCCCATGTAATATCTGGATATTTACAGTTTATAACAAAAACTTGTGTGTAGTAAACAGCATGTAATTCCACACCGTAGGAGTTGTAAAAAAGAGATAGAAATGGGGGCTATGACTTCCTTAGGAGTGAAGTGATGAAATAATCGGTAAATGGCAGAAACGTATCACGGAAATATCGAAAGCAACTAAGTACATATGGGTCGTATCTAGTACACGCACAAGATTACATGGTCTAATAACTACAATGTTACAATTCTATATATTTATCTTCATTACTATAATTCGGCTATCATAATTAAAGAGGTCATGACATGAACGTACGAGGAAGCTTAGGATACTTTAAATCGTAAATCCAACAGCTCGTCAATACGACATCCGAATAGGCCTCATTATGAAATTCCCTAGTAATATAGCACTTGATAACTAATACCACATATAGGTCTATATAGCTCAATCACCATCTACTTGTTTTGGAAAAATTGGTGTTCTAAGTAAAACGTTTAAATTATCGTTTTAGTAAAATTAACATAACTTTTGCGTTTAAGCCCTATTTTGAGTTTTTTTTTTTTTTTTTCTTAGGCCACGCTTGCACGCGTACAAGTCGAGTGATCAAAAATATTAGATATTTAAAACTTTTCAACTTTCTGTTGTGAATAGTAATTTTATGAACAACAGCTATAAATCCGTTTTTAGTTTTAATTATCGTTAAAACTCGGTAAACTGTAGTATTTTATTCGGGGTTCTCTAGTTCTGTTTTAGCGATTCTCTCGCACGCTGCTCTCACGCTCGCACCTCACGCTATTGAGAGAGAGTTATATTATTTCTCTTTGATCGCGCTTTAAAACTATATAACTTTCTGCTTCGCGCTCGTTCGCTTCTTCTTTCTCTCAAAATTGTGTGATGAGTGATACAACCCTGGTATTAACTGAATCGTATTTTATCGTAACTTATTCGTTATAAAATTGGTTTTCAAGTCTTCTTACCTATTTTGGCACCTCTCGCTACTGAGGCGTTTTATTTTATAACAAGTCACAACTACTGTATAAGTGTGACCATTCAACACGACCCCACCCCTTCTCACCCCCCTCTCCACTACAATAGCTATCCAACTTCTCCCCTCTACACCCCCCAACCCCTTTAAAAAACCCTAATTTATACATAATATGTTTATACTTAAACAACATGTTAACATAATATAGATCATTATTCCAAGAAATATACACAACATGAATAAGAAACAAGTGTATTAATTTCATAACATAGGTAAAAAATCTATTATATAACTCATATCTCAATGTATACAGAGACATCCACTCCCAATATACACCCTACAACGACTCAATCGATATCAAAGACTACACCCGCCCACCAGCTGACCTCTACGTACTACCACCACACTATCGTCAACTCTATGTCTCCACAATAGAGATACACCTGAAAATGAAAGTGCCCATTGAACCTCATCCAATCCCCCCCCCCCCACATTTCATAGACTTATAACATCCCATCAATCGTATTATGTGTCCATAACTACAAACACCACAGCCACGAGAGGATATGCCATCATGTTCTAATCTGAGATAGATATCCAGAAAATCTCTCACCAGTAGGATTCGACAGTTAAAACTCACCGAGTTAGTGAGGATAACCTGTAAGTCTTCTCTTTACGGAGTAAGTATGTGAAATGCTGTGCTCTACAATAATCGGATGTGAAGTGACAACGATAGACTCCATCAGATATATATATATATCCAGCTGACGCTTTTTAGTAGTTGACGCCTCTCGCACTCTGCTAACTCGATGTGTAGAATTCTTCGAATCGATCCAGAATACACCTATGTAAGTAAAATTAGTTTCTGAGAAATGTGTGGCAATGACAAAGAGGATGTTAAGTATAGTAGGATGGTTGAAGCACTGTGTAGTATAATGATGTGAGTAGGAAAGCAGAGAGCTAAATGTTGTGAATAATACAGAGTAGTGTAAGAGAAAATATAAGATTCATGAGAGATGAAAGATGATTTCTAGTATTAGGCTTTATTAAGTGAGGGAGCACCACTAGAACACTCAGCGCTAAAGCGCCAAATAATCTGAGAAAAACAAAGCCCTAATAGGAAAGTATACAGTGCTAAAAGCATATATAACTCTACAATCGAGATCATTAGTTATAGCCCCACTCCACTAGTCTCCATCTAACTATCTAAAAGAAAATATATAGGTAGTTATAGGGTTGTCCTATGAATTTAGTGAATAAGGCGGATGCAAATGTATTTTAACGGGATTTTACGCCTAATAAACTACGTTTAATAGTATTGAGAAATGCGAGACAGCACGTTACCACACTACCTATCCTACCTAGTAAATATAAACCACGACATATACATCATAACAACAGACAATATTCATACCACTCCACCTGCTTTGTACAATCATTCCCCCCATGTGTTCTGTGTAACGCCCTCACCTAATTTATCCTCAATCTGACATGTACGTCTATAAAGATGACGCTCCCAAAAAGCTGAAAGTCACCTATTATAGTAAACAATTCGCTCCTTCAATTCTTCTCGAGATGCCCTACAATCGATACCTCATTAATCCCCCCTACTCATCATATCCGTGTCACAGACCCAGGCAAGTAATTTCACAGTCTTGTGCAATGAGATCAGATGTAGCCTGGCACATAAGATAGTCGTCTACTTGCAAGAGTTTTAACACTCCATCTAAGTCTCGTGAAAGATAAAAGCGATATATAGATAGATACAAGTAAGAAATGAGAAATAATATACTAGTAGATATATGTGAAAAATAAGATTGCACTGTCGAATCAATGACCAGAAATAAGTCGTGATGCTCTACAACGCGGTAGTAGTAATAGACGAGAACATCAGATATTTATGTTACCCAATTTATGGGCCCTTTTAGGTCTTGCTTGTATAACTCGATATATATATATATATCGTGGATTTAAATGCAGAGTATTTGTGGCTCGGATTTTTTTGTATATTATCTGAGTCCATTTATTTCCGATTTTCTCGTGAGTCTCTTGATCGATATCTCTGTAGGTCGTTCTGATTATGCTGTTTCTGCAGTGAGGCTGGCAAGCTCATGTTTTACGGCGCATCTCCAGATCATTGAATGTAAGTCTTCGTATTATTAGTTATATGTTATTATGAATCACTTCTTTGTACGTGTGTGTGATGTGGCGTTACATACTAAGTATTGTGGTGTTCTTATTTTGTAAGCTAATACCCGGCAGTATGTATTTACCTAGAGACTAGCAGTCTATACTAAGCTCTTGATTTCGGTCGAGCGGCTCCTTCTGGTAGCATGTTTTCCTGCTATGTCGTGTCTCATCGATCTTCGGTTCTTAAGTACTACGTTAGACAGCAGCTGACGAGGTGGACATCCTCCATCTTAGTGACGTCTTCGCGTAACTCGAGACGTGAGGAGCTACGTATATTCGCTGAGTAAAAGCAACGACGTAAATATATTGATACCTGTGACCCTTACACATTAAGAATCCATATACATTTAGCAAATTGATCATTCGTTCATACCCCTATTCTTAATACCCCATCTAAAATACTCACTGTAACAGGATGCCTACCCACAACAAACATCCGAGATACTTCGCTACTATATGAAGCATCAACTAAGTGTTCCAAATATGTGGCACCGCGTAGCCGCATCTAACTACTCGACCATATAAGCTACGACTTTCTCCTAAAACAACGCTAACTTACAACCCCATACTGTCGATCATGTGTGGGGAGCGCCTTTGCTTCCACCTACTTCGAAAGATAATCAACGGCTACGAGGATGTATTTATTTCCACGTAAAGACGGAAATGGTCCCATAAAATCGATACCCAATACATCGAAGATTTTACAAACTTGAATAGCGTTTTGAGGCATCTCATCTCGTTGTGAAATTTTGCCTTGTCTTGACACCGTTTCACAAGATTTAATCATTGTAATGGGCATCTGATATATGGTTGGCCATAAAAGAAGATAGCCTGGCATCAAATACTTTTCGAGCGGTGAGATTGGCACTATGATGGCCCCCGGTGGGTCCTTCATGACAAGCTTTGAGGATATCATTAGCTTCTTGCCCATGCACACACCGTCGAATGATTTGATCCGCACAAATACGAAAAAGATAGGGATCATCCCAGAAATAATGTTTAACGTCGTTAAAAAACTTATTCTTTTGTTGAGTTGTCATTCCTTTGATGATAAAATTCCCCGCATGGAAATTTGCATAGTCCGCAAACCATGGGGGGTACTTTCACTTAGAAATTTTACAAAAGTCTCCTAAGGAAAATTTTTCTTTATGTCTTTGTTTTCTAAAACACATCCTTATGAGGATTATCATGTCTAGATAAATGATTCGGCCGCGGAGGTTCTCAATTCCTTTTTTTTCACAATGGTGATATCAAATTCTTGTTGGAGAAGAACCCACCGAAGCAGCAACCTCGGCTTGGCACTTGTTTATTAATAGGACTTTAAGCCGAGTGATCCGTTATACACTATGCTTTTAGATAGGACAAGATATGTGTCGAACTTTTCAATGAGCATACACAACGGGACAAAAGCATTTCCTTTTCGTGGTCAGTGTAATGAAATTTGTGGCTTCGGTCATTGTCTTACTAGCATAATGTATAGGCTTGAAATGCTTCATCTTTCGTTTGTCCTAAAACGCAACCAATAGCGATAATCACTTGCATCACACAGAGTTAGAAAGGTTAGTTCAATCTGGGACACCTAAGATCGGTAGCTTCAGTAGATTCTTTTTTAGAGTCTCGAAAGTTTCGAGTACTATCATTGCTCGCGCGATCACGAACGGATTGTTTCCTTCTCAGAAGGTGAGTCATCATTGGTCTAGCAAATTTTGAAAAGTCTGGATAAAACATCGGTAAAATACCGCAATGACCTAAGAAACTCCTACACCTTTTACGGTAGTCGGTGTGAGGGGAGCTTAGCGATAAACATCGACTTTAGCACGTTCGACCTCAATTCCTGATTTTGAATTTTTGACCTAACACAAATTCCTTCTCTACACATAAAGTGGAATTCTTCCCATTAAGAAATAAATTGTGTCTTTCACACCTTTTAGCTCTTTTCTAAATTGGAAGGCTACGAAACAAAACTATCCCCAAAAAACAGAAAATCATCCATAAAACACTTCCTTAGTCTTTTCAACATATCATGGAATAATGGCCATCATACACGTTCATGGGAATATGTACGGATCATTACACAAGCCAAATGGCATGCGAACGGTACGCGAAAGTTCCATACGGGCATGTGAAAGTAGTTTTCTCTTGGTCTTGCGGGATCTAATTGGTATTTGGAATACCCCTGAAAAAATCCCCATGTAGAAAACAATATAAAACTCTATTTTCGGCTAATCTTTCTAACATTTGATCAATAAATGGCGATGGTGGTAGAAAATGATCTTTTTCTGAGTCGATTCAATTTAATTTCTATAGTCGCGGATAAAAACTCTCCACCGTGTGTAACTGACGTGGTTGGAATTAATTCATTCTCTTCATTAGCAACAACGGTTATTCCTCTTTTCTTTAGAACACAATGCACCGGACTAACCCATGGGCTATCAAAGATTGGGTAAATCATTCTGGCATCAAGGAGTTTTAGGACCTCCTTTTTTATTACCTCGTGAATTTTTGGGTTAACCCGTCTTTGACTTTGAACCATCGCAGTGATGGGTTTGTATTTCCTCCTCCATTAGAAGATTTTTTGTGTAGACAAAAACGGGGGAGGGTCGATACCCTTAATGTCGGTGATTTTCTATAGGCAATTGGTCGAGTTGTATGTGATTTGTAAGCGCACGCTTTTTAGAGAGAGTTGCTTTTCTACATCTTTAAAACTTTTGGGAAATAATGAAATGGGTAACTTGTTGTTTTTTCTGTCTTAAGTAAGCAATATTCTCAAATGAGATGGGTAAATCTTTTCAACTCTAATGTTCCGGAGGCTCTTCAATTGAAGATTGTTTGGCCTTTGGTGTTACTTCCTTTAAGGTCTTTTTATTCTTGTCTTTTGGAGAGATAGTCGGAGAAACTGGGGTCTTATTTAGACAGAGTTTGCTCAAGATAAAAAATATGCTGTCCGGCTTCGCGTGTGGGCGTGTAGAAGTCTATCATATAAGATCCGGTAAACTTCTTGGAGTTTGTAAAGAGAGAGTAGTATCGATTTCTTCGCCAAATGATAAGAAGTTTCTCGCCTCGCCTTCTCAAAAGTGTGAGATTTTCAGTGGGGTTGTAGTGTGAGTAGCGTAGTGAAGGGTTATTCTCCTTGCTTAAGGTCCATCGGAGGGAGTTGATACGGGTCATTATTTAACAATTTTTCAATTAAGCAAATATCTCCCTCTGGATCGCAATCGGCATGATCAATTTCTGGTGAAATCAAATCATCCTTGAGATAAGCTTCAATCTCTTCGAAAATGAATTCGAAAGTAAGAGGCTCAGACGTCGAGGTGGGATTGTCAACCGAAGAATCATTATTAAAAAATCCTAGCAATTCTAGAGCATACTCCTCACAAACCTCATCAATTCGGTTAATTGACACATCATCATATGAAGAGGAGTATCTCGTCGTTTGATCGAGATTAAAAGTGATGGCTTTGTTATCAACCCGAAGGGTTATTTCTTCTCCATAAACATCAATTAAAGCATGACCGGTTCTTAAAAAGGATCTCCCAAGTATGAGAGGTACTCGAGGATCGGCTTCAAAATCTACAACAACAAAGTCGGTAGGAAAGTGGAACTTTCCCACTTTGACATAAACGTCTTCGGTGATTCCTTTAGGATGAGTTATGGATCGATCCGCTAATTCTAAAGTCATCCGAGTTGGTGTAAGTTCGGGTAGGGAAAGCTTTATCCAAAAGGAAAGAGGCATAAGATTTATGCTCGCGCCAAGATCGGCCAAGGCGTGACATACATCCATTCCCATAAAATTGCATAGTATAAGAAACTTGCCAGGATCTCCAAGCTTTTCGGGAAGCTTTTTGAGGAGCATCGCCGATAAATTCTTGTTCAACGGTATCTTAGCTAATTCAAGTAACTTTTCCTTATTCATGAGCAAATTCCTAATCGTAGGAGCAAATCTTGGCATCAAAAACAAAGCGTCTGCGAAGCTAATGTCAAAGCGTAAATCTTGGAACATTTGAAAAATCTTCTCTTTTTGATAAGAAGCTTTTTCATGGAACTTTTAATCATTACGTCGTGAAGGATATGGAATATTCGGCTTAGGTAAAGTCTTTGGAACATTGGGTTTCAGAATCGGAATAGGGTTAATCGGAGGTGGGATGTGAGCTGTACTTCCTTGGAAATTTGTTTGCTCTTTATCCGTTGTCTCCTTGGTTTCTCATTCCACTACCTTTTTAGGAGAAGGATTAGTAGGAATCGAGGGTCCCTCGTAAGCAACACCACTTCGAGTAGTGATCACTTTCATCTCACACTTCGGGTTTGGAATGGTATTACTCGGAAGAGTACCTGAAGTTAAGGCTTGGTTTTGAAAGAATCCACTTAACATATTTTGTAAGTTAGTTTGAAAAACATTTTGTTGATTCATCAAGACG
>BQNB010008072.1:60297-88356 GCA_026074375.1 Tanacetum coccineum
TCGATCAAAGGTTCATCATCAAATTCTTTTGGAAGTTCAACCAAAATAGGGACAGTAGCCGGTGCTACATAATCATCATTAGGTGGTGTGATGTGTATGGATTGAGAGGTCAAAGTTTGGTCCATTCCCTCTTTTTCCTTTTTAATTGAATTCACAAATTGGTCAACACCCTTTTCTTTTTCTAATTTTGCTTGTTGTTCTTGATAAATTTAGCCATTAAAGAAACACTAAATGAGAGATAGTTCGATGTTTCCTAGTGAAAATATGAATATGTCATCCAAGAGGTCTTCAATGCTTGAATTGTCACACCCCCAAAATCAGGTAGCAGTGGAATAGTAGCATTGGGGTGCGACTTCATAGCACAACAAACAAGATATAGAAAACGACCTTAAATGGACATTAAAAATAAGTTTCATTCGATGTCATTACAAAAGATCAGAGTTTTTACGTTAGGTCCCATAGTTTTGTTAAAAAGACATTAAGATTTTATAAGACAAAAGTTTCATTGAATTTAAGAAATCAGAATCCCTCTAATAGATATCCGTCACGGCTCCCATCCAAGCTTATACCTCAGCACCTGAGATTAAAACATGCTAAAACGTCAACAAAATTGTTGAGTGAATTCATAGGTTTATCAGGAAATAGCATGGACCACAAGATTTAAGTAATAGTAGACTATGAAACACATTCGATAGTCCAACACTTTGTATTATTGCCCTAAACTCATGACACCGAACCTTAACGTAATAAATTGTAAACAAACCAGTACTCGAGGTTTGTACCCCAACACGGATGTTACAAAAAAATCCTACGAATTTTCTCAATACAGATGTTGCCAAACATCCTATGAATTTTCTTCAAATGTTAAATGCGTCAATGGTCAACTAGAAACCACAGCCCAGACGGGGATGGTCAGTCCCGATAGATCTATCCATAACACTAGCGTATACCCAGCAGGTATTTAACGGTTCATGATAAAAAGGGACTTAAATGGCAATACGGTAACTTAGGCAATAATGTAATCAGGAAATAGCATACAGTTTTGAAAACACTTGTGTCCAAAGAAATCAAGCATGTAATCTCCCCCGTATTTAATAAAGCAAGTAGTAGAAAAAGGGGCTACGAACTCACCTCGAGTGAATGGTAATCAACAAGTATTCACAATAGAAAAATGCGTCACGAAGGAATCCGAAGGCAACCTAATCTAATATAGGTCGTATAAGTACTAAACACTTTGATTATTTATAGGTCGTATAGCTCATCATACTATCGTTCGGGCTATCATAATTAAGAGGTCATGTAGTGACGTATGAGGAGCTAGGACACTTTAAATCGTAAATCCAACAACTCGTCGATACGCCACCCCGAAGAGGCCTCATTATGAAACTCCCTAGTAATATAGTACTTTGATTAACTAATACCACATATAATTCTATATAGCTACATCACCATCTAATCGTTTTAGTGAAATCATATTTATAAAGTAAAAACGTTTATAAGTATACTTTAGTAAAACTGGCGTAACTTTCTCGTTTTAAGTCCGTTTCTTTCGTTTCTTACGTCCACGCCTTCGTATTAAGACGAGTTATCAAAATATAACATTTTCAAAATTTGAGTTTTTCTGATGAATAGTGATTTTACTGTTCATAACAGTTATATATTTATTTTTATAGATTTAGTTATCGTAAATCTCGTAAATGTCGTAACTTATTCGTTTTAACTCCGTTTTTAGCGATTCTTTCGAGCACGTCTTCGTATTTAAAAGTTTTATCGATTTATTGATGTTTTAAAAGTATAAGTTTCTGTGGTGAATAGTAACTTTTATAAAAATAGTTTTATAAAAGTATATATTTAACGTAAACTTGAAATCGTCGTATCTTTTTCGTTATAAATCGGTTTTTCGAGTTTCTTATCATTTTGGAATCGTCATGAGGCGTAGTATATTTTTTAACATAAAATCCATTGCTTTGGAATTCGAACCTCAAAACAGCCCCTTAATAATAATTAGGTACTTATATATATATACTTATTTTATATACTTTTTTCAACTTAACTTAAATACCACAAGTTTTCCACAACTTATTATATACTTGTCTTACATATAATAGAGTCCAAGATCCATATTTACATCCATATAACATGTGTATAAGTTCATAAAATCATGTTTACAAGAAAATCCCTTTTTACAAGTCAAACATATCCTAAATGGTGATATTGCTAAATAGAACATATAAACGCATAAAATCATTAAATTGTACTTGCTAAAAGGGTTTTAGGTAACCCTATGGTGATGTTTGATGATGGAGAATTATTATCTAAACCCATGTTTAGATTAAAAATAACCAAAGCTTGCAAGATCTTGAAACCCTAACCATAATCTTCTATTTTTTCTTGTTACACTTGATAAAGACTTATAATCAATGCCTTCAAATCTGCTTAGGACATCTTAGATTGTTTTAGGAATGATGTAAATGTGTTAATTAAATAATTTGGTATGGATTTTTGGTGTTGGTTCTTGTGGTTGTCACTGTGAGTTTGAGAGGAGGGGGAAGAAAGAATTTGTGTGTTTTTCTCTTGAAAGTGAGGGAAGTGGTGTGTTGTTTTCAATTAGTAAAAGGCCTTATATACTCTAATGACTAGTCAAAGACAAGATGAGGATTTCTAGGGAAAGTATGGTCAAAAGTATGGGAAGTATGGCTTGATTTAATGTGTAGAGATGTACATGACCTTAGGTATGGTTTATAAGTCCTTATGTTCCCTAAAGTGGAATCATCCCATGAAATTATGGAGGAAATATCTTAGCTAGCATAACAAAGAATAGTATTATACTATTGGAAAAAATGAAAAGTATATTGTTATATTGTAAAGTGTAAGTTGTAGGATTTAATTAGATAGGTTACTTGTAAAATTGAATAGGTCTTGCTTATTTATTGTATTTTGTACGGCATCCCATTTGATAAGGGGTAAATAGTTTTATAAACTTTGATCATTGAAAAAATAATATGCTTTTTGTTGAAGCGTTATTTAGTATTTTATGTGGTTCCGGTATGCCTAAACGTTACTTTTTTATCAGCGAAATTAAACGTTTACGCAAACCAATAAAAATATAAACTATAAAAAGTTGATGATTACTTTTTGTAAAAATAATATATTGCTTGCTTGACGAAAAACTTTATAATTCGTTTGGGGTTTCCGTTATACGTTAATTGTTGATTTTTTAGTCTACGCGATTTTACTATATTTAATACGACTTAATAGTAACGCGTACGAGGAAAAAAAAATAATAGATATAAATAAATGACGTCCGGTTATTGACTGAAAAATACGGAATGTTACATTCATGATATCCGGTTGTAATATTTTGAAAAGCATTCGTTAATGTAACTTTTTTCTTGGGTTGTTTCAAATTTGATTGATATAAAATAGGGTTAAGTCTAAAAATAGGTAACGAACTTTTAGAAAAAACATGTCTTAGATACTAAATTGGATAATCTTAATCTAAGTACAAATTTTAATAATAGTGTTCAATTATAGGTAATAACGTTCAATTTTGGAAGGAGTTAACGGTTTGATTACCAGGTAACCTTTCCACGTCAATATTTTTTTAATTATTTTTTTTTTCGATTAATAAATTCACCCACTTAACTCGACCCACCCTTTTCCCCCTTTTCTTCTTAACCCTAATTCCCTTTTATAATTAAAACCTATAAAAAAACCTAATTCATCATCTAATTCCTACCCCATAAGCTAGAATGAGTAAAGGTATGTTATTTGTTGATTTTAATTTTGGTGTAACTTATTAGGTTTATGATTTTGGGTCTGTTGTTCTTATTAGGGATTATTGGGTATTGGTTATTTTGCATAATTAGGTTTATGACATTTAAATAGGAATGCCTTTTGTTCATATATCGTAACGTCACGAAACAAACTTGGTTCGTGGTTCTTATATATGTGATCAAATTAGCAGAAAACCCAAACCCGCCTGCTAACATTTTCCCTTATTTAATGTGGATTCAATCTGGTTTGTGGATCCTGTTGGGAATTACGTTTTTCTAACTTAGTACCGACAGTACAAATAGTTAGTACTGATAGTTATAGTTAGTACTGACAGTACAAAGTGTTAAGTACTGATCAGTTAGTTAGTATCGTTAGTAGAAAATAGTTAGTACCGTTTAAGAGATATGTATGAGATATTTTAGGAAAAGATATGTACGCGTTTTGTAAGCCTGTTAGGGTTTATCCTTAGTCTATAAAAGGATTCCTCTAGGCATAGTTAGACACACGAGCTCAAGATATCTCATACAAAATCATATCTCAATAGTTAGTAATCTGTAATCACTCAAAGCAGTTTAATAGGAAATTTATTTAGTTTTTTATTGTTTTTTCTTAGTAATTGTGTTAAGATTCCGCATTAACACATAGTATTCATAATCAGTGTTTCTACATAGTCAACTGTATTTATACATCTTGGCTATCATCCTTAATAGGCTGCAGAGATCTATTCTACAAGGGACTCACAAGTGGTATCAGAGCCTGTAAGAAACTCTGAATAAGAAGAACAATCAAATACAGTTATAAACCTTCATCCTTTAAAACTAAACATGTCTGCATCACAAGATGAAATTCCACCACCCCCACCACCTCCCATCTCATCACAAAACACCAACCCAACAAACTTCTCATACAGTATCAACCATCAAGCTGCCTATTCTCAAAAAGGGAGAATATGATATATGGGCTATGAAAATGGAACACTATTTGGCCCATACAGACTATCCAATATGGGAGGTTATACAAAATGGGAATGGTCCTGTATCAATCACTACAGATACATCAGGACAAATTAAGGTTTGCTCCCAGAATGCAGAGAGATTGTTGCCAGAGGAAGAGAGGAGAAAAGCAAGGACACCTTGCTTATGGCCCACAGAAGGATCATTCTTGCAAGTTCCATAATGATGACTGATCAAAAAAAAGAGATGTGGGTGCCATTCTAATCTAGATTTGGTGGAGAATGACGAATCCAAGAAGATACAGAAGTACATTCTTTGAAGAAACAGTTTGAAGGATTTTCTGTATCCTCAAACACAGATAGGGACTTCACAAAAGCTATGAAGGTTCCAACGTCTTCTGAGTTAGTTAGAGGATTCATGGAGCGGTGTATCTATTGAGGATCTAATCAAAGTTTCTAAGATCTCTAACTTCTATTGGTCTTACAAAGTTTCCTTAATTTATGAGGACCAAACCAGGGAGTGGTCAGTTCTCAGTTTTTGATGATTTGCTACAATAATCTACGAAGTCTTTGAGTGTGATGTAAAAGGGCTCTACGGCATCATCTTCTAGCCCGCAAAATGTAGCATTTGTCTCTGAGAACACCAGCAGTACTAATGATGTTAGTACCGCTTATTGTGTTCCCAATCCTTCTGGTCAAAACTCACAGTATGAACAAACATCATCATACTCATTACTTGCTAATCAATCAAGTTGTCCTCAACTGGATCATGAGGATTTGGAACAGATTGATGAATATGACCTTGAAGAAATAGACTTGAAGTGGCAAGTGGCCATGATCGCAATGAGAATGAAAAAGTTTACAAAGGATAGACTGTAGAAAAACTATAATTTGATGCAAAAAGAACCTGTTGGCTTTGATAAACCAAAGTTGATGCTACAAATTGCACAGACTGGGCATTTTGTAGAGGTGTAGAATCAGGGGAAAATCAATATTAACTAGGAGGAGAGATGTATGGAATTCTGGAAGCAGGGATGGGTAAAAAAGGAGCAGAATGGAAATAAGGAGGACTCTTAAGCATTAGTGACAATGATGGAGAAGGTGTGGATTGGACATATAATTTAAAGAAGATTAAGATTATGCTTTGGTGGCTTACAACAGATCAGACACAACACATAGGTAATTTCATGTTCAAAATAAGTGTATAGAGTCTTATGCTAATCTTAAAAAACTGTATGATGCTTCGATGGAGAACAAACTTAGTGATGCAAGCATAGAAAATAAAGGCATATTCTCAAGGGTCTTAAGAAAGTTGATGCACGTTAGTTGTCTCAACAAATGGACAACTTTGTATGAGAACAAAAGATAAATTTATGTATGATAGATTGAGATGATTTAAAACAGATTGTTCTAAACATACCATAAGAAATTGCTAGCGAAGCCTCAAAAAAGAAAGGAAGATTTGAAAGGATTTATAAAGTAGAAAAATGGCATAATTATTCTAAGAATCTTAGTAAACTGCTAATACCCAAATGCAGTGCTAATGATAAGTTTGGCTTGGGTATGGGATCACATTATATGATGGTATTTTAAGCTATGTAAATGATAGTGTTGCAGAGTGTTTTCATGAATAAAGAGAGCTGAATTAGAAAAACTAAACTTTGTTAAGATATGTTTATTATACAGCTGCATTGGAATGCATGCTGTACCCCCACACATGACAAGGAATTATAATGCCCTCTGACCTGATATTGAAAGAGATTACTCACAATTACATAATGCGTCCATAACAGACTCAACATAGTGAATCTGCATCCCAAACAAGTGATATTTGATACTTGTGATTCTATCATTAGTACAGAACCCTTGAATTAGTGTCTGAACAGTTGTCAATGAATTAAATGTAGAATGTCAACCTAAGGTCATTGGTCTGATGCTCTATCAATTGTGGTGTATAAATCTGATAGTGAAGATGAGTATGTGTCTACATCAAGAAAAGAACAAGAAACACCTAGTTTTGCTAACAAGCAAGTAAAAACTCCTAGGGAAACTGTTAAGAAACAATTCACACATAGTCAAAAACCTAAAGTTGATAAGACAGAGTTGGGATATGGGTTTACTATAAGAGCATGTTTTGTATGTGGTAGTACTTAAATCATTTATTAGAGATTGTGATTTCCATGAGAAGAGCATGGCAAGAAAAGCTGAGTTAAATAATGGTTGGAATAATGAGCAAAGATGTGAATACAAAACACTTTTGTTCCTTCAGCCGTACTAACTAGAACTGTGAAATTTTTTTCCAGTTAGTATGCTTTAGAGCTAACAGTACTAAACAAATTTTAGTTCTGCTAGGCAAAGTTTTAAACAGATCAAACAGTACTAACTAGGTACTGCCATAAAAGTTAATTACTGTTAATGCCCATTGTGAATAGAGTTAGACCAGCAAATGTTTTTCACAAAACTCATTCACTATCTTCAAGGCCTTTTAAAAAGACAACAGTACTAAGAATAAAATTTTCAAATCAAAAACTTAATACTACTAAGGTAAATGCAGTTTAAGTACTGTTGGGGGAACTAAGGGAAACTGCTGTTAAGACCCTCTGTAGGTTGTAATTGGAGACACAAAAAGATACATGGTGGTTCCAAATACTATGGTTGGATCCAAGTCTTAGAAATTGTTACACCTTTAAAGATCCACTAGGCAGACTCAAGCCCAAACATGCTTGGGTCCCTAAAAGAAACTAATCTCTTCTATTTGATGTGCAAGATTATCCCATAGAGCTTTAAAGAATAAAAGGAATTGTTGATAGTGATGTTCCAGGCACATGTTGGAACATGGCTACCTGTGCTGAATTTCAAGGATTTTAATGGTGGCCCTGTTCTTTTGGAGGTAGTAAGGTTATATCACTGTGATAAAGTTAAAATACAAAACTGGTAGTTAGATTATGTGGATATGTGCTTTGTGCAAAGAACTTCAGCTTTCCAATCTCTTTTTCTAGTCTCACAAATGTGTGACAAAAGTTCAAGGTTCTGTTTACTGACTCTGATGTTTGTTTTGTCTCTGAATTTTAAGTTACCTGATGAATAATCATAAGTACTTAATTAAAATCCCCATGACAAAACAATTATTATACAGCTTCAATTGGAGAACATTGTTCCTTCAGGAGGATTGGCTTGTTTAATTGCAAAGGCCACAACTGCTTGAATCTAACAAATGGCATAGGAGGTTGGAGTCTGGCAATTTTAAAAAACTTTAAACGAACTTGTAAAGGGAAACCCTTGTAAGAGGTTTACTTCAAAGATTATTCAAAATGACCTCATTTGTGTTGCTTGTCAGAAAGGAAAGCAACACAAGGTCTCCTGTTTAAGGCCAAATCAGTTAAGATTCTATTAGACACATCTTACTACTTCTTTCATTATGGATTTGTTGGGACCTACATCTGTAAGGAGTTTAAAACCATTAAGACCTAATGCCTAGTTATCACTGATATAATTCTAGCAGGTATAGTTTGGGTATTTTTTTCTTAAGAACTAGGGCTGATAACTAGTGGAATCCCTTAAGGACTTTATAAGACTAATTGATTAACCAAATTGTATCAAAAAGTTAAAACTTTTAATTTTAGAGTGATAAGGTTACATAATTTAAAAACAAGGATGTATTGAATTCTGTGGTCAAAGGGGTCAAGAGGAATACGTAATGCCAAACTCCACAACAAAAATGGACGTCTGTCTTGAGAGAACGAACATGACCTTATTGAGGATGCTAGGACCCATGATTGCAGGATTCATTTTTACCTAAACTTTTGGGTTGAAGCTGTTTGTACTGCTTGTTATGTTCTAAATAGGGTAGTAGTTGACCAAGCCTCATAATAAGACACCTTATGACCTTTTTAACTGGTAAGATTACCAATTATAAGTTATTTTAGACTTTGGGTGCCATGTAACATCTTGTAATTCCATTGACCACCTGGGTACGTTTGCTGGGAAAAATCAGATGAAGGGTTTTTTAGTTGGGTATTCTCTACAAAGCAAGCTTTTAGGGTATACAATTTTAGAAACCAAAAGAGTTGAAGAAAACCTGACAGCATCACCTTTTTAGAGAACCAAACCACATGTTGCAGGGAAGGACCAACTTGGCTTTTTGATCTTGATTACTTAACTGATTCAATGAACTATCATCCTGTTAGATCAGAGAATCAAGCTAACATACATGCAGGTCAACAAGAAGCTAATCATCATGCAGGTACAGAAGACATTATTGATGCAGGGGATTCTGAACAAGAGGATGAATCTGCTCAAGACTGCTTTGTACTGCCAATATGGCCTTCTTATTCTTCAAAAATTTCTCCTGATTTCAAGACAGATGAAAAGAGAGAAGGTCCAAGAGAGGAAGAACTAGTCTTTTTGGTATGTACTTGAAAGACTTAAGATGAAGAAAATAGGCTAATGAGGAAGCTGAAGCTCTCTGAAGCAGGTATTGCACACAAGAAAAATGAGAACTTGGTTATACAAGCAGAGCTGCCAAGCTAGCTAGGTACCTAACAATTTTTAGTACTGTTAGCACACCAGCTAAAGCTTAGCTGTACTAACCTGTTAATACTGTTTGATACCAGATTAGTCCTGCCCGTTCTTATGAGGACAACTCTTTCTGAAATTCCGCAAAAAAATCTGAACAAGATGATTCAGAAATACCTCCACTTGAGGATATTTATCAAAATTCTTCTGATGGTATTTTTACTACTTCATCTTATGATGATGAGGGTGTAGAGGCTGACTTTACAAACTTGGAAACTGTTGTGAATGTTAGTCCTATTCCCACATCAAGGATTCACTCTTCTCATCCTTCAGCACTTATTCTAGGAGATCCAACCTCAGCAGTTCAAACCAAGAAGCAAACTAAATAAAAGTTTATGGAGTCATGATTTTGTTAGTATTGTTCAAAAGCAAAGGAGAATAACATAAGGACTTCCAACATGTTTATTTGCTTGTTTCTTGCTCAAAATAAACCAAAGAAGATTTCAGTCAGCACTGAAGATTGAAAGTTGGGTTGATGCTATGCAAAAAGAATTGCTTGCAGTGTAGAACAGAAGTTTGGGTCTTAGTAGATTTGCCTTATGGGGATAGAAGCTTATCGTACAAAGTGGGTTTATCGGAAATAAGAAGGATGAGAAGAGGAGTTGTTGTTAGAAATAATAGCAAGGTTAGTTGCTCAGGGACATAGGCAAGGGAGGAAGGGATAGACATGATGAGGTTTTTGCTCCTCTGTGGCCAAGTTTGAAGCCATATGGTCTTTTTAGCCTTTGCCTCATACATGGGTTTTTATTAGTGATCAAATGGATGTGAAAGGTGCCTTCCTTTTATGGGAAAATGGATGAGAGGAGGTATAGATGGTGTCTCAACCAATACGTTTTTTCTAGATCCTAAATTCCTCTGAAGTCTACAAAGTTGTAAAAGCTCTCTATGGGCTACATCAAGCTCAGAGCCGGTATGCTACTTTTATCTACTTTCTTGTTGGAAGAATGGAACCAACCCTACGAAGATGGTACCATTGACAAAAACTCTCTTCATAAAGGAAGGACCAAATGATGAGATCTTACTTGTTCAAAGTCTTTTTGTGGATGATATTTCTTGGTGTCTACAAAAGAAAATCTTGGTGTGATGATTTTAAGGCATTAATGAAGAGTAAATTTCAGATGAGTTCAATGGGAGAGCTCACTTTCTTTCTTGGATTACAACGTCTCAAACAAAAAGGTATTTGGTATCTTTATTAATTTTTTTCAGGTATATAGTATGTTGCAGAAATCCTAAAGAAGTTTGACTTGAAAATGTTAATAATGCTAGTATACCATATAGAAACTTAGAAAGTTTAGTCAAGGATGAGGTAGCTAGTGATGTGGGATGTTCATCTCTTAGGTCCATGATTGGCTCTTTAATGTACTTGCTCTTTCTAGGCCTGATATTTGTTGGCAGTCTGTGCTTGTTCTAGGTTTTCAGGTTCACTTCAAAGTCATCCCTCAAAGTGGGTTGTCAAGAGAATTTTTAGGTATCTAAAGGGCAAAACCAATACTGGGTCTATGGTATCCTCGGTGTCTTCATTTGATCCTGGAATCTTACTCATATAGTGACTATGCTGGTGGACAAATCTTGACAGGAAATCCACAACAGGAGGTTGTCATTTCTTGGCAGGAGGAACTCATTTCTTGGCAATGCAATAAGGTAAACCCATTGTGGCTATTCTCTGTGGAGGCAGCAATATGTTGCTGCTGCAAAGCTGTTGTGGGCAAGTTTTGGGATTCAAAAATCAAATGTTAGACTATGGGCTTAAATTTATGAACACATAAGATCTACATTGAGTAATGAAAGACACCATAGGCAATTGTAAAGATTCTAGTATATCATTCCAATACAAAGGCATATTGCTTTTTAGACAACCTACTTCATTGGAGATGCATTATAGAAGAAACTTAATCCATGTGCTTTAAAATCCACACTGATGGACAAATGTAGCTGATCTACTTAACAAGGCATTTGTGTTTTTTTTTGGCGGTTCCAGTTCTTGGTTGTTACTATTGGGATGATAAATCCACAAGCTGCATAAGGGAGGCAATTTGATGTGTTGTATAGTTTGTATGACGTTTTGGTGTAAGGATACATTTTAACCATAGGTAATGCTTTTCAAAGGTTTGAGAGGATTTAGAGTGTCATTGAGAAGAGTTATTGATGGGTAATGAAGCTCTCTTGTTACCTACATTGTTCCTTCTTTGATTGGACAAAGTTAGTACCGACAGTGCAAAGTTAGTACCACTGGGCAAAGTTTGTACCGCTATAGAGACATTGAAGAAAAATACCGCCAAGGGTACAAAGTGTAAATTGAAACGGTTTCCTTGAAATTAGGTTTCCTAAACCTATATAAACCCATCTCAATTGCACAGTTCCTTACGCAATCTCTCTCAAATACATTTCGTTCTTTTTTTTTTCATGTAATCAAGCCATATATACTCTCTTTACGACGATCACTCTTTCGACTACAATGGCTGTTCTTGATTCATGTCCTAAGCACAATATGGTTGCGTATTTAGAGAAGACTGAAGGGAATGCAGAGTTTCACGAGATCATTGATTTTCTTACGCGCAGTTCACTTTCATTCCTGCTTCTCACTATAAGTTCCTGTTGTTTCTACTACATTTGTTGAACAGTTTTTAGACGTCTGCTAATCCAAATAATCAACAATGTTAGCACATTACTGCCAAAGTAGCTGGCAAGGTCTGTGTCTTTCTCTGATGGCATCACATAAGAAGTGATCTTCTTTTTGATGATGCTTGATGGGATAGTCTCATTAACCTATTCAGGGCTATATTTGATGCTATTCTTGGTTGTTACCATTGGGATGATAAATCCATAAGCTGCATTGGTTAAAGGGAGGCAATATGCTGGGTTGTATAGTTTGTATGAAGAAAATGAATCATTGTCTAAGTTCAAAAAGTACCTCTTGGGATCAAATTCCTACTAATATTGCCACTACTGTCATTTGTTTGACATCTAATCAGAAATATAATTTTTCCAAATTAATCTTTGATGGTATGCTTAGACATTTAGATGCTAAGAAGAAGTTTGTAATGTACCCACATTTTATTTCTATCTTTTTAGGTAAACAACTAGCTAATGTACCAGTACCATTAGATCATTTTCCTGTAAATACTTTAACTAGTAAAGTCTTTTCTTTCATGGTTAAAAAGGGTAAACATTTCTCAGGGAATGTCACCCCTTTGTTTGCTTCTATGTTGGTACAACCAACTGAGGATGAGTGTGCACATTCAGAAAGACCAACTAAAGCACAACCTACACCCTCTCCTGCTCACACTAGTGAAGTACCTTTTGAGCCTCATACTGACTCATCTCCTGCTCACACTAGTGAAGTACCTATTGAGCAATAGAATGACCCATCCCCTAGACCTTCACCTTCTACTATCATTCCTGATTCTATTCCAGAAGCTTCTAGTGGGAATGTTGGAGGTCATTCATCCAGTGATAAATCCCTTTTAGGGAATGAGGGTGAACTGACACTCCAAAGTGTCTATGATCTTTGTCTCTCTTTATGTGCACAGGTTTCAGATCAAGCCAAAGAAATACAACACTTGAAGGCTCAGATCAAAAAGCTCAAGAAGCAAGCTAAACCTGTAATCAAACATCACAGAGCATGGATGCAAAGTATCTCCTTGAAGCAAAGATTGGCAAGAAAGAGATCCTCAAAGAAACAATGGGTACACAAAGAGTCTGTATCCAAACAGGGGAGGAAGTTTGCTAAAGGTGAATCTTCAGTCCAAGGAAATCCTCTATTTGATGAGATTCCTGAAGATACAGTTGATCATATGGAAACAGAGAATGCTCAGGATGTGGGGAGGACAAGAGAAATAGTGGATGAAGACAAGGAGATTGATGAAAATATACTTAGTACTGAAGATGTACTTAGTACTGACAAGGAGAAAGTTAGTACTGACAGACCAATAGTTAGTACTGACGGATCCAAAGTTAGTACTGACAGGCAAATTGAAGGTACCGATGAACAAATTGAAAGTACTGATGAGCAAAGAAAAGGTACTGAAGATCATACTGAAGAAGGAAGTGCTACTCAAGCCACTCAAACACCTACTTCTACAATATTTGGAGATGATGAAACAATAGCTAAGGTTCTTCTCAACATGAGTCAAGCCAAAGCAGTTTCTAGAGAAAAGGAGAAAGGTGTAGAGTTGAAGGATATTGAAGAAACTGACAGACCTAGACCTACCTCTACAAGATCACTTCTGACATTAAAGCCTCTTCCAAAAATTGATCCAAAAGACAAAGGAAAGAAGAAAATTGAAGAGGAGGATGAATCTGAAAGTGAATCTGATGGTATTCCTGAAGCTGAGAAGAAGTTTAAACAGCTTGAAAGTGATGAAGAGATGGCTAGGAAAATACAAGAAGAGTGGGAAGGTGAAGAAGAAAGAAACAGAATAGCTGAAGAAAAAGCTACCAATGAAGCTCTCATAAGAAATTTTGATGATATAAAGGCAAGAATTGAGGCAGATAGACTTCTTGCTGAGAAGCTTCAAGAACAAGAAAGAGAGCAATTTACAATAGAAGAAAGAGCAAAGTTCCTTCATGACACAATTGCTGCTCAAAGAAAATTCCTTGCTCAACAAAGATCAGAAGCTATCAGGAACAGACCACCCTACAAAAATCAACTGAAGAAATCAAATATGACCTACTTAAAGAATGTAGGAAACTTTAAGCACTCTAAATTGAAAACCAATAAGTTTGAAGAAATACAAGCCCTGTATGAGAAGATTAAGAGGTCAGATGAAGATTTCATTTCTATTGGGTCTGCTGAAGATGAAAGACTGATCAAAAGGATGAATGAAAAAGGAATTGATTCCTCTACAAGTGAAGTGATCAAGGAGGAGAGTAAAGAAGAAGTCAAGGAGGAGAATAAAGAAGAAGAAAGTACCAGAAAGAGAAAACTTGGTACTAGGAAAAAGATGAAGTCAAGGAAAAGAAGATACATTCAAAACATTTCTGATGATGACAGTGAGAAAGAAAATGATGAGCTGAGATTACATTTAACAATAGCTCCAGATGAGGAAAAAGAAGTAGATTATGAAATACTTGACAGAAAGTATCCTATCAAAGAATGGAAAACAGAGTGTCTTGGAACTAAGCCACAGGTTGATAAAGCTGAACACTTAGAGGAGATTAATCAAAATGTGGTGATTAGAAGCAATGGACAAAAGAGATATTTTAGTACTTTGATGAGGGTGCTGTCCATATTTGATAGAGATGATTTGAATGCGATATATCAGCTGGTGATGGACAAATATCAAAATGAGATACCTGGAGGATTTGATAAAGTACTTTGGGGATATTTGATGGTTATGTTCAATCCAGATGATGAAGATAAGTTTTGGAACACACAACAAGATTGGAATATAGTAAGTTGGAAGCTACATGGTTCTTCAGGGGTACACACTTTAGTGACTGAGGCAGGATTAGTCATTCATATGCTTATAGAGAAGAAGTATCCTTTGAGAAAGAAAGTACTGGTGCAAATGCTGAAATTAAAGTTGGAGTCTGAAGAAGACAGTACTATGGCATTAGAATTGATTAGATTTGTCAAGAAGCTACTTGCAGAGTTAGAACCTGAAGACTCTGATGAAGATGAGGAGGATCTTTTTATGTTGGTGGTCAAACCACACAACAAATTGTCATCATTTCACCTGCTTAACAGGCATAAAACTGGCTAGTCATAAGCAAACGACTTGTGTGGTAAAGACTTCTCAAATCCTTTATGGTGATAATTTACCAAAATTGTAGGGTACATCAACACACCTAGGTTTTGTGGTGAATAGTTGGCTAGGCCAAGATCAAACAGTTCTTGGTAAAGCCAATCAAATCTGTAGATAGCTGATAGTTTGCTAAAAACATATGGATATTCAATGCACCATGTTATGGCAATGAAGCATTGGCACTAGTCAAAACAACGTATTTTGGTAAAGACAAATCAATTCCGTTGATGGTTGAACAGGTTACCAAAAACTGTATGAAATTAACTCACCAAGTTTTTAAATGAATAGTTTACTATCCCAGAGCAAACGGCTACTGGTAAAGGAACATCAAATCCGTTTATGGCTGGTAGTTTTACCAAAAACTACAAAGCTAACTTAGTTGGATTGTTGCAGAAAAGATGTTGCTGTGTTACTGAGAAGACAAAGTTGCTGCTGAAGAAGGATAGCGTTGAAAGGATAGAAGAAATGTATAAAAGTGTTTGGAATACATCCTTCTAATGCGTTAAAGAAGTTAAAGAAACATAAGTAAAAGAGTTCAACATTTCATGTTAAGCGAGGATTGTTGGGAATACGATTTCCCCTAACTTAGTACCAACAGTATAATAGTTAGTACTAGATAGTTTATAGTTAGTACTGACAATACAAAGTGTTAATACCTGATCAGTTAGTTAGTACCGATAGTAGAAAATAGTTAGTACCGATAGTAGAAAATAGTTAGTACCGTTTAAGAGATATGTATGAGATATTTTAGGAAAAGATATGTACGCGTTTTGTAAGCCTGTTAGGGTTTATCCTTAGTCTATAAAAGGATTCCTCTGGGCATAGTTAGACACACGAGCTCAAGATATCTCATACAAAATCATATCTCAATAGTTAGTAATCTGTAATCACTCAAAGCAGATTAATAGAAATTATTTAGTTTTTCATTGTTTTTCTTAGTACTTGTGTTAAGATTCCGCATTAACACATAGTATTCATAATCAGTGTTTCTACATAGTCAACTGTATTTATACATCTTGGCTATCATCCTTAATAGGCTGTAGAGATCTATTCTACAAGGGACTCACAGATCCTGAGAAGAATTAGAAACGAAGTCGCATTCAAATCCAGAAGACAGGATGAGGATTTAATTCTTAGTCACGTCAAAATTTTTAATTCGATTTAAGCTTCATAATTTATCAAGTTATTTTTAGATGTTGCTCTTGTACACTAGTTCTAGACCACTTTTAAGCTCATGATTCCTTCATATCACAAAGGTTGTTTCTCCTGCTAATTATCCATACATCTCACTGATCCACCACCTGTTATGACAACGAGAATGACTAACACATACACAACCTTTGATGCCAATTTTCTAAGGGCATAGCACTAGATTCAGCCTGTTATAACCCTATATTAGACAGATAAATCACAGGGCAATATCCAAAACAATGGATCTTACGCACAACTACATAAACAATATTGTTTTTTCTAGATTTTCAATTAGTCTATACTACATCTAGTGGGTCAATATATTGTTTTTTCTAGATTTTCAATTAGTCTATACTACATCTAGTAGGTCAATATATTCGTAGGTATAGGTCAATATATTCGTAGATATAGGTTATTGCATTACTCCCCCGAACCATTACCTTCTTTGTGTGGTGTAAAACACTTTTGATGTTTTCCTGGCAGAAATATCATTGGTGCATTTTCGACAGCTCAGATGACAGCAAAAAAAGGTCTAACAAGAGGCCATTAATAACAAGGAAGCCTGTTGAGGGGCCACCAAGAGAATTGCTAAGATGGTATGGATATGACACAGATTTAAGTCTAGAGGATGAATTTCAAGGGACAGACAATGATAGCAGTGATGAGGATACCATTCAAGAAAGCCAATCTCCAAACTGTGAAGGTAAATATTTACCAGTTTGCAAGAAACACAATCCAAAAGTCAAAAGCCTCATACCAATCACAGGATGTATGCTTGGACTAACAAATGTTCAAACATGGGATGATATCTATATGAAATTTGGTGTCAGGAAAGTTGAAAGTGGTGCTGCCAAGGCAAAAGGGAAGGGAACAGTGTGAGATGGTACCTGATCATCATGTTGTTAAATCTAACAGTATTTTGGGTAGTCTGACATGGTAGTTTGACATGTATTGAATGTTAGCTTTATTTGTGTTATGTTTAGGGATTAAACTAAAGGCTAATGTAGGATTTTGGATGTTAATGTTAATGTTTTATGAATTAAACTTAATGCTAATGTTGTACGAATTTGTTTTATGTTTTGTGTATTTGTTTATGATTCCAGCATATGTTATTTGATTACTTACTGTGTTATGTTTCTGAGAGTTTGTTACCTATTACTAGACTTAAATGTTATTTATTTTGCTGATGTGGCAAACAAAACGGTAACATTACCTATTTTAACAAGTCATAACAAGTTTCGTTACTTATATTAGTACTTTCTCAAGTTCATGACCTAAGGCAGGTTTTTTCTGAAAGTTCGTTACCTATTTATGGACTTAACCCTATAAAATATTAAAGAATGAACATATATACATGTTGGTATTCGGGTGTTGATAATCAAAGATTGCTTGGATAATTCTTGAATCGTGTATAGTTCACTTTCCGAATACAATATTTCGACCCTATTTGTGCCTTGGATTACACGAAATTCGTATATGAGATAAGACAAGAACACACTCAAATTCTAGGCACGCTAATGTGAGCAAAAACATAAAAAAGATTGTATGTTGTTATGATTCTTCATTTCTAACCATGAAAGACCAAAATGATGTTTATTTTATAATAAAGAAAGTGACTTTTGGAGAAAAGTTACACCCTTTCATGAATGGACATGCATTTTACTTAGAAATAACTAACTTTCAAATACATTCCACCAACACTTAATAGCGACAGTTTTTCTGTCACTATTTACAATAGTCACAACTATTTAATGGTTGCGACGACCTAGTGACGAATTTTCTGTCACAAATTATGTCATTAATCATATCCGAAATCAAGTTAATTTGTTTATACAAGCGTGCACTCCGCACCTCCTAACTTGTATTATAACTTAACTTGAAATCATTTGGTCTCGGGTAAATCACCATTACACAAAAATGATTGATGACACTAAAATCACCAACAATCCTCTCCCATTTTAGTGTAATCCTTGATTTCCTAAATAATCAAAACAAATCAAACTCATGCATAAATGAAAATGTCTTGCGATTGAATTTTTCATCTTAGTATACTACACATTCTAAATATTCGAGAATCGGGGTGTCGTAACGATTGAACCCGTCAACTCATTTGAATACCTGAAGATGGTATACACACAAGTTTCTATATTTATCCAATGTTTATACTTGACGCTTTACAAGCCATGCGTCTCTATCCATTCATGAGCATATAGGAAGCCAAGTCTAAGCTTCTTGAAGCGGCAAAACTTCATGCTCATATAGGTAGTTTCTTTTAATCATGTCTTGCGTTGCACTTTTTCAAAAGAACTTAAGAAGATAAACTTCAACCTCTTTATCTTGCAGGTCTGAACACATACCTTGATAATATAACATGCGTTTCAATCTCTAAGTGTGAGCTTTCCACATTGAATTCAGCCTCTAACATTGTATTAAAGGGGAATTGGGTATCTCACAGTTAGAAGATTTAATGGACTTTTAATCCCTATTACCGACTTATACTAAGTCCCTAGCGAACCACTTCGTCAAGTGGTAAGCTATTGATAGTTTAGTTTCACTATCACAATGAAATGAACATGGTAACATTTACTCTAAAACATAATGCCATATGTGTTGGGTATTAAGATCTAATTAACCATATTAATTAACACGAGTACGCAGCGGAATTAAAGATCATGTAGAACACATTAATTAACAAAAGATTGAAGTGTGAATATCCACCTGTTGGGTTTTTACAACTATTGACTATTAAAGATCACGAGTACGCAGCGGAATAAATAAACATGTATAGAATTATGTAATTAACAAAGGGACCAAGAACGTGTACCTTTTAGCAATTAACGAATACACCGTCTTAAATATACGCGTGTGTATAAATTGAATACCACACAAACTAAATAAGTTACCAAAGTAGATAACCTCTATGGTGTGCATACACTACACGTCACCGATATACGCTAGGATGCTAGTCCGTTCTTCACGAATAAAACAACATAACACGATGTTCTTGTTTCGATCTAATCATCACATGATTGAATCCTACGAAGGATATATAGCTGATCGCATGTGTTAGGAAAGAATCGGTATGTGCAATTAAATATTGTCGGCATACAAATTCTAACATAATATGTTGTGTATTAATCATGCATACGCATGATTAACAATATCATGCATAATATATTGTTTTCTTTTCTGACTTTGTCGAACAACAGTAGAACCAAAAGAACATAATGGGTTTAGATATATTATCTTGTGTCGTAGGTGTGATAGGGGAAAAATCCAATCTCACCGAATGAATGAGAAGGGGAATATATATAGCCCCAAGACTTGTTCTTCAAGTCATGCTCAAACATCTCCTCTTGTTTGCTAGAAACGACACTTGGACCCCTCCTTCTTTTTTTGTTGCGACCATTTAATTATTTCGTGAAACATATTAATATAATTAATATACAATATATTAATTACATTAATAAACGTATCCTCTGTGTATACGTGTGTGCCCCCATAGGCTCACATATTTCCGGTCGTATATTTATTTATGATATGGACATATCCCAACAGCTCCCACTTGGACATGTCACAAATAAATATAACAACATTGGTAAGCGTCTAGCAACACGCCAATGCTCCCAGAAATACCTGAGTGTACTTTCATAAAGTCACAGTTAAATGATTTAAGTATTTACAATCCCTTTGTTTCCGATACCGTGTTAAAAATGGATATGGATCGATAGTCATTCCATTAATTAACGATTCTGTTTCTCGTATATATGATTAATCTAGATTACCAAAAATCATTGAGACATATCTACTGTAGTTTTGGGTGCAGCCACACATACATCTGATTAACCCTTCGAGGAGGCCCTCAGATGGCATAATACTTCAAACTATTGATAGGAACAATTCTTATTGATTACAAGTGTCAAGTCATCGTGCTTCACAATCACTTCTAAAATAGTCCTTATTAGCTACCTTATTCAGGATAACTTAAACTAGATCAAGAAGAATTATTCACACATGCAAGACCTACTTGCATCTCAAGTCTAAGGATTTAATAAATTAAAATTACTTACAAGATTTACTTAATGACACCGATCTATAAAGTAAAATTCTTGTGTTTGGGGAAATTCAATATTCATCTTATGAATATCATGTGAGTTCTGTTGGGGTCATCGCACCAGGTATGTAGAGCAAGTCTTCACTGTCTTGATCCAGAATGTCCTGCAAAAAAATTAGCCTTTGTTAAACGCATTTTACATGGTCATATTGCGGAGCAAGTATATACAAATCTATTAAATATATTTATTTATAATACTATATATGTAGAAAACGTGTTTTCTGTATATGAAACTGAGGAAAATATATCTTTTTGATAAACAAAATCAAGTAAAAAGAGTTATGTGAAATAGCTGAACTCTTTTTCAGGTTCTGCAAGCAAGAAAAATGAATATTCTAACTCTTTATCTTGCCTTTACAATTGCAGGACTCATGATGGACTTTGCTCCAGCATTTGTGTCATCTTTAGCATCCCCAGGATTCGAAACAGTGCCAACTAAATGTAATTAGCATTTTTATAATAAAAGATTCATCCTTGACATATTAGTACTTAACTAGGACTGATTATTAAGCGGCGGGCCAAGATTTTACTTTTGATTTTGATAACTACCACTCGTCAACTGATAATTATGAAATACTTACTCCTAGAGTTGTGGTTGGAAAATTCTGCACCAGCTGATGTAATACCTATTCCATAAATGAGCGAAAATGTATATCAGCTTGCAAGATCATTAACTATCAATGCCTAAATTATGGAATTAAAAAAGCTAATTAATGTTAAACAACCTCAAACACACCTGGGGTAGAAACCACGATCTCCAGCTGCAATTCAACTAACATCATGGGGACGTCAAAAGATAACAATTATTACACAATCAAAAGTTTCATTCCGAAATAAGCCAATCAATCATCCTACATCTAACACTTGATAGAACTATTAATATGGCAAAGATAGGTAATGTGGCATACCAAAACTACATCTTATGATTGATAGTTGTCAGTTAAATATATATTGTTGTCATCAATAACATATTATTCTTTGAATTACACATTTAGAAAGAGGATGACTGAATACATTTTAGGATGAAATAAATGAACTATAAGGCGTGTTGCTCACCTTTAGTCCTACTGTTGTAAGACATATAAAGCTGCATATTATTTATGACCAAGTCTCAGAACATTTGAATAGATCCACATGTAAGTAGTATATGAAACTGTGTCAAGGAATCAATCCAGCAAAGTCATGAAATGTGCGAATCAAGGTTTGCAGCTATGCTAACTACGCTAAACGCTTGTAGGAGTTTGTCCATGTTTGGTGATTGGCCTATTTTGCCCTCTCAAGATGGTCATCTCTACAGACCATCCATTTAGCTGAAGTTGTTAAATGCTGATAAAGTATCCCACAGTTTGCAGCGTCTCCTTGGTAAAGTTGGGTGCAGGATACTTGACACAAGCCACGGTGTTGACCACCTGGATTTGGTCAAGTATGTCCGTGATGCTGATGGTGAGAGTGTATTGAAGTCAATTTTTGATGTTGTTTCTTCAGATGAAAGTATCAAAGGAATTTTTCTTCAGACCCTTGACTCTGCCGAGCGGGACGAACTTCATCAGTTTTTTCTTGATCCGAAATGGTACATTGGAAACAATATGTCTGATTCTGATAACAGGATATATATATATATATATATATATATATAACTTATATATTTGGCTAACTTTGACTGGATTAATATGAAATAGTGACTCAACGCTACCTCAACGATGACATGGCACATTATAATAAATTTTGGATTTTTGATTTTTAAATAAAAATGTTCCTGATATACTACTGTTATTCTCATATACAAACGGACCTTCACAGACGTGAAGATAACCATAACATATTTAAGATATACCACAAACGCACCCTAATCTTCTCATATCAGAATTGGGATCAATTCTCATATCCATCTTCCAATCAAACTCAAAATCCTGAATCCTAAATTGTATGTAAAAATATTGAAGATATACTCCATGATTTGTGGATATACTCCATAATTATAGCATTCTTACTTCCACCCATTTATCAATTTCATTACTTCATCCTATGACATGGCCCCATGGTACCTTGAAATTGTGTCACTCCCATTGTTATCCATTTTTCTTCCTTTTCTTTTTCCTCCAGCGACTGTCTTTATGTGTTGTGAGTAATGAGTGTGTTTTGGCTTGCAGGTCCGAAAAAAGAAGATGAAGAGTGAAATTACTTTTTGGTTTAATTACGTTAAACAGGATTGGAGATACTGGTCCGTTGCTGTTACAAGCACTTCAATATTTTATAAAATTAGAGGTTTGGAACATCCTTTCTCGCTTGGTAATGAGCCAAACTTATGCATAAATAATAAGGCAACAAATTAAGAGTAATAATGTAATGATGCTATAAATAAAACAAACAAACCTTACTTGATGCATTTGTTGGCAAGACGTAACTGTATGTACAAATTACAAAGAGACAATAGATAAGTAAAAGAATTGGAATCTATTCTACTATTAACTAGACGTATAATTTTTTCATCATTATGTTAACAGATAATAAATTACGTATGTTGCACAAGAAGTTGAGAGGGCTAAGTCTGTTGTGGAGAAGGCTGAGCGAGACAAGCAGAGTGCTATCATTAAGCACAGAGGTCAAACTTTTACACGTTTGATTCATTATTTATTCATGTGGTAAGTTCAACCCCGTGCCCAAACTTCACTGCCATTTTGTTGTAAGCGTGCTTATTTGTAGGGTATGTAGAAGTGAAATATCCACACAAAACTTGACGACATTGACACTAACAAAAATCCCAGCCACTCTAAGCTTGATCAACTTTTTTTAACTACTTTTCAGGGCTATCTCTTAGGAGCAAATGGAAATGAGAAGATGAAGATCAAAGAAATCAACAAAGATAGGGAGAAGAGGCAAATTTTAATGTCTGTCTTTTTTTTTCATTGCAGTAAAACCCCTAATTATCTCGGTTTGTGAGGTGAGTTGGTTCTTTGTATAGAGATAGTCATAGAAGCAGTATCTACTACTTTGGAACTATTAGTAATTTCCTCTTTTTTTAGATGATAAAGTATTGAGGTCATCATTATTCCGGTAAGCTGCATGTTAATAATTTGTATTATAAAGTTCAATGTAAATGCACATAATTTTATTGGATATAATCTGGATTATATTTACTGTCCAATGAATGTACTCTGCTAATTGGACTCCTTGGTACGTTTAAACTAAAAAGTGATTTCATAAGTGTGGTTATAGAAGATTTAATGTTGGGTTGCTGGATTTGTAATCCCACCATAATTCCAGATCGGGTAAGATGTCTTTAGGTTGAATAATAAATCATAGGCTGCAACATATAATTTGAAACATATTAGTTGTCCTCAATGAAAAATTCATAGATGCTATCCATATGTAGGTGTATTTGAAATTGGAATTACACTTGGGTTGGAGTCGGAGTTGCGCACTGCTAGATGGAGTATGATATTGTCACGTTTATCTACTGTCGTGGAGCTCATACATAAGCTATTACATTTAGTATTCTCAACTGTTTAAAACCAGTTGGAATTTAGAATTGATTTCGACCAGGACATAGTTTGAACGGGTTTTGAAGCACGCTAAAGGTTTCTTCGGCGTATTGCAGGTATCATCCATAGTGCATTTGAAGTAAACAAATTGTACCCATTGTATGCGCTTATTATAATGCTCCATATTTGTACCAATTGTTTTAAACCTCTAATCTTATAAAACTATAACAGCAAAACAGAAGGTGTTGGGATCAAGGAGTGTTGCAAAGAAGTGGAGTTAAAGCGTAAACAATGTGATATCAATCGTGATGAGTGTCCCGAACAATACTTCATGATCCTATTCCTTGGTAATTTGAAATTTATACACAAAAGATTCTATATTTCTATGTAGTGATAATGATAAGCTTTCAGCGTTATGTTTATATGTGTCAAGATTTAAGATTTATATATTTGATTTTGTGTTTATTAAAAAAGGGAAGTATTTTTTTGTTTGTTTCTTGAAGGTATATGAACTTCATAGTTTATATGAAGTCTAGAAGATGTTGATGAAGAACATGCAAGGAAGCACACATAGCCTTCAAGAAGATATATGCTTTAATAGTTATCAACAACAAAAAAACAAGTGCGATTTGGAACAGCCTACACCTACCAAAGAGTATGATCATGTCAAACAAACATTAGACAGTCAAGAAACTGAGGAAGACAAGTGCGTAATTGACCTCACTTTAGCTCCTACTTTGTAAAAATGGTAATCGAAAACTTAGTTGGTTAACTGATTACAGTTTGGCATTAGAATTGCTACAATATCGGTAGTGCAACGCTTAAGGATCGGTCTATTGTTGAGATGAAAACTGGAGAGGGGACCTTCGGAGTGGAGAAGTAACGGATAGCGTCGATTATTGGGATTGACTTCCCAAATAAAATTGTGCATCTGCTGATTGCTTTTTGAAATAATCTATTTTGAATAAAGTCTCAATCGAACGTAGAGGTTTACTGGGTCTAGTTGTGTTTGATGATGTTTTGTTTTCTTCATTTTTGTTTTATTGTATTTATGGCTTTGTTTGTTTATTTGAAAAAGGTGAGGGAGGTTATTGGAATTGAAGATAGAGAGGTGACTAGGTACAAGGCTAAGTTAGAAGACCATGCAAGAAGGGAAGAGGAACTTTTCACACGTGCTCCTCTTTCAAGTGTGGAAAATAAGAAGCTCAAACATATGCGCAAGTCAAGATTCTGGGTAAGACTATTTTTAATGTTTATCTTGTAATTAAACACATAATATAATTTCATTATACCACATGTTAGATACATCAACATAAAAAGTCAGACCAATACTTTTCAAAATTTTGTTTTGATTAAATACTTATCATCCTTTTATATTTATTTATACATATAATAAAATAAAATCTTTTTGAATCTCCTTCCCACCCATTAATGACATCACTAATTATGTCATCAATTATGTTATGAATGATGTCATAAATTACTTGAAAAATTCATCTCCCTTTTTCATTCTCTTATACTTAAATTTAACTTTTGATTTAACATATTTGTAGGTTTTATCTTATGTATTTGATTTTAACCCATGCTTTTGATGATGTAGTCGAATCTAATGATTTTAAACCATGATATAAACACATGATTACATGAATTATTTATATAGATATTGAACGGAAAGAACGAGTCAATTCGCTAATTTATTTATTATATGTGCTTCTTGACGGGTTTCGTATTTGATATTCGTTCAACATGTTGTTGGTGGATTTTTATGTTCATTTATAAGAAGTTGTTATAATACGACTAACTACTACTTATTATTTATTCTTTCGAAACTGATTTGTTATGTAAAGTATGTCTATCTGAAAATGATTTATTTATAAAGTACCTACAAGATCACAAATAAATATTTTTCTTGTTATAAATAAAACTTTTATTTAGCTAGCCGCGAAATTCGCGGGTTTATAAGCTAGTACATATATAAGATCACAATATTGTCCATGTATTGATCATATCAATATGAGTGTCATGCAATTCGTATTCATTTGAATGGTGCATGCATGTATATATCATAATGGAATAAGTATATAAAAGAGATTGCTTACTTGAAAGTATATGCTTGCACATCTGACATCCCACCGTTTCATCTTATCGAATTTAACTAGTATCTATGATCTCTATTCACATATTCAACAACCATCGAATTTAACCAGTATCTAGTATCCATGATTTCAGATTTTACAATTCTCATGCATGTCTTCCGAGATCCTTGCATACTTGTCTAATCTAGGAATTGAATATCGTGTCCTTCACAGATTTCAATATCTCTTACACAACTCACCAATGATTATCACAAGAAAATATTGTATTCGTTTGTTGGTTTTCGGGTCATGATAATCAAAGATTGCTTGGATAATTCTTGAATCGTGTATAGTTCACTTTCCGAATATAATATTTCGACTCTATTTGTGCCTTGGGTTACACGAAATTCGTATATGGGATAAAACAAGAACACACTCAAATTCTAAGCACACGAATGAGAGCAAAAACATGAAGAAGATTGTATGTTGTTATGATTCTTTATTTCTAATCATGAAAAACCAAAATGGTGTTTATTTTATAATAAACAAAGTGACTTTTGGTGAAAAGTCACACCCTTTCATGAATGGACATGCATTTTACTTAGAAATAACTAACTTTTAAATACATTCCAACAACACTTAATAGCGACAGTTTTTCTGTCACTATTTACAATAGGCGCAACTATTTAATGGTTGTGACGACCTAGTGACGAATTTTTTGTCACAAATTATGCCATTCATCATATCCGAAATCAAGTTAATTTGTTTATACAAGCGTGCAATTCGCACCTCCTAACTTGTATTATAACTTAACTTGAAATTATTTGGTCTCGGGTAAATCACCATTATACAAAAATGATTGATGACACAAAAATCACCAACAACACATGGGCAGAGTTTGGTTTAAAGGTTGAGGTGGTATACTCATTTAGAGTAGGTCTTGAGTTCAAATCTTTGAAACATGTTCTGCTTTTTTTGTTTATTAAAAAAATCTGTTATTCTTTTATTGTTATAGGTGGTAATAGTTTTAATTAAAAATCCGTTCATGTGGGATTATGTTATGTATGTTGTTGTTATTGTGACTGTGCTCATCAATCGATGTAACTAAAATGCACAAAATAAAAATGGAGTAATAAAACAACACAACAAAAAATATTTTTCCTTGATAGAATTAAAATGAAAGAAAGAAAACATTTTACATATATAATCCATTGATGATAAAAGTATTTTATGAACCCATAACACGGAACTAGTGATTGTGTATAACAAGCATGGCGACGCTAGAAGTGCAGTTTTGACAGCTATGACATATGTCACTGCACCGTGACCTTTTATAAACTTTTAAAGTTGTCAAATCATTAGTTTTAACATTCTAAACTTACCTTTAAAAATTACGTTTAACAAACCACATTTTAAATAACAAGTAGCAAAAAATGTCTAGGACTTTCAACACTTCATGGTAGCCAACTCGAGGTACCCTTTGCCATTTGGTTCGCTACTGCACCGGGTGGTGCTATCGTTATTTGCTTTGCCAGTTCACTGGCTTACCGTCAGTTTGAATCTTATGTTTTTTTAATTGAGTTTTTGTGTTTTAGTTGAGTATGATGAGTTTTGAAGATGAAACTTTAAGGTAAGTTAGTGAAGAGATTGTTCTTGATGTGCGATTGAGAAGTAAGTGGAAAAAAATGAAAAAGTTGAGATGGCCAAATAACTTATGTTACGTTATCTAAGATAAGAACATGTTTAGTTTACAAAGTTTTTTTTAAACGGCAGATTTTTATTAAAACACTAGCAAGAAGCTAGAAAAGATTACAAGATAACAAAATTAGGGTTTTGTAACAAAGTGACCCAATTAACATTACACAGATCGACTAGAGCACCACGTATAAGAAAATTGAACTACATCATCGAATAAGAAAGCACGCCTTGGTTGAGAATTCCCAAAGAGCAATTGATTTCTGAAGCGTCAAATTAACCACCACATCACGTAACAAATACCTTCAAGGAACACCTTCAATTGCTTATGTGAGCCACTCGTTATAGGCGTTAAAAGCCACATCTTCAAGATCCCACCAAATCAAAAAATTTCTCCAAACTTGGCGAGCCAAGGGACAAGCGAAAAAAATATGGGAAGTGGATTTCACAG